>QTSX02006631.1:0-119887 GCA_014839935.2 Entomophthora muscae
CAGCGGCCCGCAGGAATGTAGGTTCAGGGTTCAAATCCCACCCTTGGGCCCGGGTTCCCCGGGGTAATGAATTGTCAACCCTGACAGGGGCTAGTTAAACGCCAGTTCAATGTAGACTCATGCCTGGGTCTACAGGTTCTGGTATTGGGGGCTGATCATAGGACTGAGGCAGTTCAGGCTCTACAGTAAAGACTAGTAAGAAGGTCTGTATGATCACAGTGAAGACTAGTTGAGGGACTGGGAGATCATTGTGAGGATTGGAACCAAGGTGGTTCATTGTGAGGCTTAGAGCCAAGATGGTTCATTGTGAGGATTGGAACCTAGGTGGTTCATTATGAGGATTGTAACCTAGGTGGTTAATGATGAGGATTGGACTGTGTGTTGACTGGACTGAGGGTTGACTGAAAGAACTGTTTGATTGCTGACTGAAAGGACTGGTCTGAGCTAATGGTTGACTGTAATGGACTGGTTGATGACTGAAATGAACTGATTGCTGGTTAAGCTGAGAAGCTGTAAGATGTGGTTGAAGAACTAGCTGAAGGACCAGAAGATGATAGTGCAGAACCAGCTATGGAGCTATAAGATGTCTTAGAAGGACTAGTTAGACTGGATATAGAAGCTAGAATGCCAATTTGGTTTCTTAGGAGAGGAAATATTAATATAAAAAGCAGAAAAATAAGGATTTTATGCTACCAAAGATATTATATAAAACAATTAAATATCATATGAATAGAAAGAGAGAAATAAGTTATTTACAGTGTTTAAACTGTAAATTTATTGAGTTTGAATTAAGCAGAAAGGAGCCAGAAAGAGGCTGGAAACAGGACAGAGAAACTGTAAGGGCAAATAAGCAAATTTTGCCAAGAACGGCTAGGAGAGGCAAAAGGCAAGCAACAGGCAAGTTTGAAGTTGCAAAACGTTGAAGAAAAAGCTTAGAAACATAGAGAAACGTTGAAAAATTGAGGGTTCAAAATTCTCTTACGTAAAACATAGGTGAAAGCACTTGAGATTTGCAGAGAAACATGACAGGAATCACGGCAAAACCGTTCAAAATGTGGAGCAGTTGTTTACCTGGAGCGGGACAGCTTTGAGTTCAAACCATAGTCAAGAGCAGGTCATTTGGGTAAACTTTTTGGCAAAACAGTTTAATCAAGGCATATGATTGGCTGCAGGTCAAAGCCTATTTGATCAGTGTTTTGAGGACTTTAACTTGAGAGTTAAAGCCTAAAAAATGAGGAGCAGAAGCAGAAAATTTAGAGCTTTCATTGGCTGAAGTAAGTTTTAAAGTTTAATAAATTGTAGAGGAAGAAAAACAGTATGGTTTAAGCTTTGGAAAACAAGAGTTCTGAGAGAGATTTCGGACTGAAACAAGGAGCTATAAAAGGGGGAGCTATATGAGACTCTTCAGGGACTGGATCAAGTGGATTACAAAGACCACAAGGACTACAGAAGGATATGAAGACCAAGCTAAAGGTGCATAAGCCCAAGATAAAGCATCCAGAGCTAAGAATAAGAAGCCAGAGCTGGAACAGAACGCAGGAGCTCAAGACAAAGGTGCAGGAGCCCAAGACCAAGTGCAAGGAGTCCAAGAGATTGTTGGAGGACTCCAAGTATTGGCAAACCATATTTTTCCCCATACCCAGGCATTATATCAGAAGGTTTCTAAGGGGATCTTCCTTCTGATTGTGAATAAAAGCCTATTTCAACCCCTGCCCAAATTTTCCAGTGATCAGAATACAAGCCCTATGAGTGAGCTACCCCATATCTTTTACCCTAGTCAAGGGGAGGAATATACCTATTGTCAAAGTTATAGGAGATTTGCCACCAGTAAGTTTTCCCAGGAGGAGTGGGAGAGATTGACTAGGCATCTTGAGATGACAGATTGGGGAAGGGAGTTTATAGGGAATGAATTTACAAGGTTGCTATAAGACTGATACAGGCCCACAGAGGGGTTGTGCCTGCTGAAGTACAGGTGAATGGTGGGGATGCCCGCCTAGTAGTTAGAAAAGTGCTGGAGGAGTTTGCACTTATGCAGGCCAAGTACAAGCTTCTGACCAATCACTCACTACTGTTGGGGAATGATGACTCCTCCAAGCCGGTCCCTGGCTATGACCCAGGAAAAACTTTGGGGACTGGTGGACAGGAACCCCACAGAGATCCTTCTCAGGGACTGGCACACAAGGCATGGGCACCTTGTTGTAGAAGTACACAACCTTCTTGAGCACTAACTGCCCTTCTGTAGTCCTATAGAAATTGGGCTTGTTGTTGTCTTCCTGGTTACCATCACTGACGTAAGGCTTGTAGCTAGTATCAAGCACAGGCTTAACCTTCTCCATCATGGCTGACAGGCAACTCTTGGCATTACACAGTGTCAAACACATAAAAATTAAGTTCTATCTCCTTGTTTCTAACCGTTTTGGTAGTGTTGACTTTGGTGGGCTTCTGGGTCAGCTTGAGGACCCAAGGGTTGATGCTCTGCACTCTTGTATGTTGTGCTCCTTGAACTATTTGTGTCATTACAACCTCACTATTGAACTCTCCTCTCCTGTCTCTTTCCTGAGTAGGCACTTGTATTGCACTGACTCAATTTTTTGACCTACGGGGGTGACCGCAGCTGTGGCACACAACAGATGCATTGTTACTATGTTGCTGTGTTCTTTACATTTTAAAATTTAATAAAATAAAAATAAATTTTAATTAAGTGACTCACTGGTTTAATTTTTGTTTTTATCTGATTATGGATATTTAATTAGAGCTTTCCCCACCCAATATCCTGATTATAGTTTTTTATTTATTAATTAGTTCTTTTTGGTTTTACATTGCCCATTTTATAATACTCAAAATAATTTCCACCCTTTTCCCAGATTTTACGCCAAATTTAAGCGTCCAACACAATATTTTTAAAATTTGTGTTTCAGATTGTGTGCCTTATTATATATACCTTGGTATCATTTTTTAGTACAATTCATTGCACACAACAAGCAAGTGGTTTTTTTATATGTTGAGTTACTATTGTGTTTTTTTTGGTTTGAGTTTTGACTCACCATGTGTGAGTGTATTTTGTCCCCAATTTAAATGGTAAACATGTGTACACCAAAGGTCAACTCAAATCTTTTTGTTTGTGAATCAATGTATTTTGGATTGTATTTTGAATAGTTTTGCTTTGTGCGTATGCACTTCTTTGCTGTGTTGACCCCTTTTGTCCATTAATGCCAAAAATCCCTGTTAACAAAGTGTATATTTTACACTGATAGTTGGAATTCACTTAAATATTATTCCATTTTATTTAAATATGAAGCATTTTTTCTTGGTGTCATAGCTTTTAAAACTACTATAACATACATAATAACTATAGGAGTTGAGCTGAACTATTTATAAAATGATGAAACCTACTGTTTCATAGCCTATGCTCTAATCAAACTCACTTCTGAAGCCCCCAAAGATGGATCAAGCAACTCCTAACCACCATTCTAGTGTTTTGTACTTGATTCAGCTTGTCCACTAAGAAAATCTTTTTAAATTGATCTATGAAACATAGTCTAATATTTATAACCTATCAACCTGCCCATAACTGATAATTTTATCAAGGTGTTCCATGAGATATGTCATAAATACAAGAAGTAATACAGGAACATGGGCCCAAAATTATAAATGATCAAGGAAATTGACATACCTCTTCTCAAATGCTAGGATTCTGAAAATGAAGTCTGGGGATTAAAACCAATAAGAGCATATTACAACTCAATAAAGTGGAATCAGAAATTGTTCTGAGAGTAAATTGTGATAACAAATAGTTGGTACAATGACTAGATAAAATTTTCAAGATAAGATAATGAAACATGACAGCCTCTTTTTATACCAAGCCAGACAGAAGCAATGTGATGTCATTCTCATTCTTAGATTATCAATTGGTCAATTTTGGGGCCTGAGACCTGAAAACTTGCCACTAATGTTATTTCAAAAGATTAGGCCACTTCTCAACTGAAGAGGAGCCAAAAATCAGGGTTAACCCTTTGAAAAGACTTTAACTAAAAAGACTTGTCAGGTAACTATCCTTGGGCAGACAGCCCGTCAGAATTGGGGATAGGGCAGGAATTATAGTGTTAATTATTCATGAGAGGGTAAGGTACACTATTCCAAATAACTTATTAGTGTTGTCTAGGGGAATATCATAGGCAGATGTGTGTATGGGCTTTGGTGTGAGAGAGGATTTCATATTGAGTTGATAGGAGGGAAGGTAATTATACTTATCCTTAAACAGAAGGGTTTTTTATGTGCCAAATGCCTCCACTATTGAAGTGGGTTAATTCTTTAGTTCAGGACAAGAGGTCAGTCAACAGTTTTTTTTCAGATGTAAAATGCTTAAATTTGGGCTTCATAGGGTACTTTATAAAAAATTCCTGGGGCTGTAACAAACATCTGGCAGATGTAAAACTGTAGACTGGTGGACCAAAAAGCAGTATTCATATGGTAGAAAGCTAAGATAAAACATGGAAACAATTAGGGTAGAAAATAGTTCCTAACATTTTTTTATTTCAGAATGGCAATAAATCCTGGCACAGGACCTGAAGATTCATATAGTACTCCCTTACCAGGCTTTTAATTCTAGTGATTAGGTAATGCAAGGATTGGGAAACAGGGATTTGGGCAGGCAGGTTGCCTGGGTTTTTGTGTGGCAAAATGGTACTGGATCAGGACAGGCTTTCATTAGCTGGTTCAAATAGAATGATTATATGACCCTTCTGTTTCAGAGTGGCACCCTTGGGGCAGCCTGGTAACTGGTATCATCTTTAGTGGTATGAGTTTTATTTGGCTGCTTTTTTGATGTGAGAATCATCAGGTCAATGACTGGGGTTTTCTTCTCTGCATTAGCCTAGTGGTTGTAGGGCTCTATTAAGACAACTTCTGGGACATTTTTGGGGGTTCTTTGAAGCTGTGAGCATCATTGCGTCAAATCAAGGAGGATTCAATCCAAAAAAATTGGGTGGGTGCCTGGTCTTTAGGGCTGACAGACTGTGGTCCAAGTTGACCAGAGTTTGATTCTGTGGCAGAAATAGCAGGATAGTAGGAAGCTATGTCTAAGTAGTGTGAGATAAACACCCAAATCCACATAAAATTGATGATTAACCACCAACATGGATTCATATATCTTTTAGTGAAATTTTCAAAGGAGACACTGGGGTTTAATAAAAATATTAAAACTAAACAGAGTAGCCCCGGATAAATAGCCTGCAATGAAATCAACAAGTCTTTAGAATAAGACTTTTAACATTGAGAGCTAACAAGGGTTTCAGCTTAAATTTCAATGGTGAAAACCCCAACATTGGGGAGAATTGAGGTAACATTGGACGTGCAGAAAGGAGGAATACTTGGGATGGGACCCCATCTTCCAGCTACACTGCAATTGAGTATCAGATTGCAAGGGATATAGCAGATAAGGCCAACTACCTGATGAATTGGGAAGAAGTTAAAATTGAGAAGATAAGCTTTAGTTTTATTTGAGAATTTAGGAGGACTCAACTCTTAGGAGTTGAACAATAAGAAAATTTCAATATATATCAAACTTATCAACTCAGCAATTTCACCTGAATCTACAACTCATAACCTGTTTCATTATTAAAGTGTGTAACTCCTCCAGTACACAACAACCCTTGAGTGATTAGCTTCTAATGGTCCTTCTGATAAATGTGGGCATATTGAGTGACCCTTAGTGTGACAGTCCACATGTTTGATGGTTTGCAGGCGGGGCTAATGTTGGCCAAGAAAAAGTTTGGAGTTTGTTGAAGGTGAGCCTATTAGGTAACATAGGGCTACTAGGGATAAGTAGGGTGAGCCTAGTAGGTAATATGGACTACTATGGTAAGTAAGGCCTGGCTGGTAGGTAACATAGGACTACCAGAGGCAGATGTTGCCTCCACCCAGCAGAAAGAATTGGCTGCTTTGGGCTATAGTGCTTCACCCTGCAGGAAACTGTGGCTGCAGAAGGGTGAAGACTGAAATAGTAAGCAGGGAACTTTGTCTGTCTGGGGGGAGTAGGTTTTGGACCCCTGGCAGGTAATGCGGGCTGCCAGGGAGGGGAAGAGCTTTGAGGGCTCCACATACCATAATACGCTTTCAGGAGGTCTGTGAGCAAGCACCCTACCTAACAGACTGGTAGAGTGTCCTTGTTTATGCCCCTATGGGAGCTTTGGGGGAACCCAAAGTGAGCATTGGAGGGCATAGATTTGCTCAGAGGTGTCACCAAGGCAATTTGCTTGGGGAAGCAAGCTGCAGAACTTGGTGTGATCAGGCCTCTGGGAAGTAGAGCTGATTACTCTGCGACTGAAAGCCCAGACTTAATCACCTGGGTTAGTAAAGACAACACATAGACATTGATCTACGGTTGAATGGCCTAAGTGGATTGCCACTTGCGAGGGCCCAGTCAAACACCAGTTCAATGTAGACTCATGCCTGGGTCTACAAGTTTTGGTAATGGGGACTGAGATAAAGAACCAAGGTGGTTCACGGAATTAACAGAAAATACTAGCAAGAGGGACTTTTTGATCACAGTGAAGGCTAGTTGACAGACTGTTGATTCATATTGAATTGTGGGAACCAATATGGTTCAGTATGCAGAGGGAACTAAGGAGATTCCTAGTGAGGTTTTTTTGAGGAACTGGTTGAGAATAAGCTGAAGGACCAGAAGATTATGATGCAGGACTAGCTGATCATGATGCAGGTTGGCCAAAGGGCCAGAATATTGTGTTGCAGGAGTAGCCAGAGGACTGATGAAGGTAATAGACTGATTGCTGGTTAAGCTGAAGAGCTGGAATATGAGCTGGCTGAAAGATCCAAAGATGATGGTGAAGAACTGGTGATCCAGAGAAATGACTTAAGATTTTGCCAAATTGATTTGCCAAAGTGGGAAGATGTGGAATATTTTGGCTTGGTTTAGTATTAAAATCAAGAATTAATGTGGATAGAAGTGTGGGTAAGATATTTATTTATTAAGTTCCTAGGATAGATGAAGGTATGTTGCTATGAGAGCGGGATACAAAGTTGTTTTGGTGGGATGTTTTCCTTGGATTTTACTATATTTATAAAAATATGAGGAAAACGTTGAAGAGATCTAGAAAGAACAATTTAAATAGTATTCTACTATCTAAATTGGTTCAGGTTAAATGCAGGGAAGACTGGTGCTAGAATAATGGAGCAGTTAACGCTTTGGTGCGTGAAGAGTTGTCAATTTGAGCGGTTTGAGCTGTGAAAATTATTTTCCTAGTTGGATCCCAGTGGAACTTCAGGAATGGTCTATTTATGCTTTCTGCATTCATTGGTTGAGTTCTGGCAGGTTTCCTGATGAAAATGATTGGTTGGAAGCCAAAAGCTTAAAGTATAAGCAAGGAAATAGTGAATTAATACTTTAAGCTTTTGAGAAAGTAAGTATATAAGCTTAAGTTATTATAGGGAAAAGTGAGCGGCAATGGTTTAAGCTTATGAGGAAAGCCATTTTGAAGGCAGAACCGTTGGGAAAAGGACACTATAAGAAGGGGGCTGGCTGGAAAGTTACTGGGTCTTTTCAAGGTCTTTTGACAGTCTTTTTGGAGGTCTTTCTGGGTCTTTGGCGGGATCTTTTTGAGGCTTTCTGAGTGTCTGCCAAGAGGTTTTGGAAGCCTTTTGATCACCAGCAGGAGCTTGGTTGGACTGATACAACCCAATATAACAGAGCAGGAGCCCAAGAATAAGAAGCTGGATCCTAAGCGCGGCGCCAGAGTCCAAGTTTAAGGTGCGGGAGTCCAAGTTTAAGGATCAGGAGTCCAAGTCTAAGGAGCAGAAGTCCAATACCAAATACAAGAAGTCCAAGATATTGTTGGAGGACTCCAAGTACTGGCAAATCCATATTGTTTCCTTGACCCCCCAGGCCATATACCAGAAGGTTTCTAAGGGGATCTTCCTTCTGAGAGTGAATAAAAGCCCATTTCAACCCCTATACATATTTCTGAGATACATTTCCCCTTAATAGAGAATGACAACCCCTTCTAGCCAGTCCCTGGCTACAATCCAGGACACACTTGGGGACTGGTGGACAGGAACCCCACGCTTAGATTATGTTGATTTATCAGTGTCAACTTGGTACAAATATTTGGATCCTGCAGTGTAACTGGAGAAGTTGTAACCCAATTTTGATTGACAGTTTGATTAAGATCCTCTAATTCCAATAATTTCTGTAATGCTTTTTGTGATATTCCTATTTTCTGATTAGGACACTTTATACCTGGCATTATGGAAACTACTGTGACAGATTCCTGTCCAACCCTTAGGTCTTGTCAGGAATATCATTTTTTTCATTTCAAAGCCTGTAACTTGATCTGCTAAAGACCCAAAGTCAAAATACATCAAACCTAGCCCGCACCTGAGGCTTCATGACTAATAGATACCAAATGAGGTCAAAAACAATTTGGCCCAAGAACAGTGGCTTGTTAAGAGGGAGCTTCTTTCCTTGAAAGCCATAAACCAAATCATAGAACTCCTTATTATATAATAAAGGCATTATATAGTCTAAATATTTCTTATCTTTCCCTATAACTCTGTTAAACCAGCACAGTTACAACATTTCCTTAATTTATATTTATTTTTTTGGATGATTACAAGTAAGGAACTGCATTACTTATTTGTTTTTGGGATGTTGGCTTTAAATTATATAACTGCAGGTGTAATTCTTCTGATGTACTGTGGTATATAAAATAAGCTTAGAACTTTTAGGGTAAATTAGAGTGAGAGCTCATTTTAATCAATCAAATGGGGAATGTACATCCAAATGAGGATAACATTACCAATGAGGAGGAGACAACGTGTGTTTACTTGGAAATGGTAACCCTTGAAGAGTGAATAAGAAAAGGTGCAGCAGAAGATTATGCACAGGTACATCGAGAAGACCTTAATTTGGCTCAACATCAAGGAATCAGCAGCATAGATAGGCTCACATTCAATTTTGAAGGTTTCAGGAATCATTTCAGCAGGAGGTGGAAGATTACCAGGAAATTGTAGAGGTGAGAAAGCAGAAAATTAGCAGTCTTGTTATTACAAATCTGATTGAAAAATATTGAAATAAGTGAATCATTGAGGCAAGATATTTATTGGGAGTAAAATATCAAACTACTAAGGTAATTTGGTGGGGACAATTGTTACTTAAAGCCTTTGGGTACATCTTGATGAGGTGGCCTCCTTGAATACAATATTTAGATGGCTTACAGATACCACCAATTGTGGTTCTGTAAGCTGTTACCTGACCTCCTTTGAGGTCAGGATTTGTTGACCAGAAGGTCAAGGAAGAGAAAATTGGGTGTGGGGCATCCACGCCCCACTCTGACCCAATTTCCCGTGCCACCACCCACTTGCAATCAATCATTAGATTTAAGTCTATGATCACTGCAAGCGGGCGGGGCTTTGGGCCAGGTTTCCCTGGGTGGTGGTGCTTTGTACAGGCCACACCCGGGAAAACTAAGGACATGACATTACTCTCTTTCTTTGGTAACATGGACTTCCTGCCTCCTGGGAGCGCTGTCAGTGCATAGTTCTTGTGGGCAGGAGAGAGTTTCATGGCAGCTAGGGTGACCTTTAATGGACCTAATGCTTGGGGATTGTTCTAGTGGAATTCCTGGAGCATTTCTTGGTAGTGAGTGAGGTTGTGATGGGGAATTCAACAGTTATCTTAGGATGGGTATCCCTTCCAGTCTACTAGGTAATATAGGCGCTTGCAGGATAGTTTGGATGCAATTATTGATTCCAGTTCATATTCCAGTTATCCATCCACTATTATGGGGTCAGGAGTAGATACAGGGGGACCTTCATACTTGGTTGAAAGGCTTTCATTAAATGTGCTGAAGATGTGAAAGGAGGGAGGGAGGTCCAGTTGGTAGTCTGAAGATCCAATCTTTTTAAGATTCTGAATAGACCTACTCTTTTTGGACCTAGCTTCCGGCAGGGTACTTTTAGTTGCATGTTCCAGGAGTCAACCAGTATTTGATTGCCAATTTTGTATGCTGGAACCTCTCTTTTTTCATGTCTGCATAAGCCTTGTAAGTTGTCATAGCATGAGTCAAGGACAATTTGACTTCTTCATGGATTCTTTTTAAAGATGCTGCCAGTGAGGATGCCAACTCTACTTTGCTACCTGAGAGCAAACCAAAGTTACATTGGGGGTGTAGCCATAATTTGCGTTAATGGGGAGACATTAGAAGAGGAGTGTGGGGCATTGTTGTAAGCAAACTGGGCCATTGGTATATTTTGGGACCAGTTATCTTGTTCAGCGTTAGAGTAGCATCTAATAAATGCTTCCAAACATTGATTCATCCTCTCTGTCTGGCCATCAGATTGGGGGTGGTAGTCTGTTGATCTGCATAACTTAATGCCTAGGAGTCTGGAGAATTCCTCCCATAATTGCACTGTGAATTGGGGGCCTCTGTTGCTTATGATCTCTTGGGGAATTCCATGGTGGGCAAAGACATTGTTGACAAACAGTTTGGCCATCTGGACTGATGTGATTGTGGTTTGGCAGGGGATGATATGACTCCTCTTTGTGAAACAATCTGCAGTAGTTTTAAAAGCTATGGCAACAAGCAAAAACAATTCAGATTTAAAAAAAATTAATTTTAAACAAATTTATATTGATTTACAATAGATTTGGATTCATTTCAATTTCTTTTAAAGCTGAGTTCACTTTGTTTAAATCTGAATTGTTTTTTGCTTGTTGCCATAGCTTTTAAAACTACTGTACTACTACCATAATTACATCATAACCATTTGATGAAGGAAGTTCTACTATGAAATCAACAGACAGAGATTTCCATGGACCATTTGGAATTTGTATGGGGACCAGTAGACCTGTCTGTTTGAAACAGGAGGGCTTTGATCTTAGACAAACCACGCAGCCCTTCAAGTACTTAGCTACGTCTGATGTGAGACCTCTCCAATCAAATTGTCTACAGATTATTTCTATGGTATTATTTTTCCCTTGGTGACCAACCAATATGTTGTCATGGTGGGCCTTGATGACTTCCAGGAAAATATCACCATCAGGTACTCACAGACAATCATTTTGAAGTGTGTACTGTCTTCGGAACTGTAGCAGGTGTGGGGAGTAGATTGACTTGCCAACTTAAACAACTGGGGGTACCGTTTGTCTAAAGGTTGAAGCAACTTAACTCTAGCTACCAGGTCTGAGTTGGCAGGTTCTTGGACACTTAGGGTGAAGATTGTTTCCAGGGGAGGAGAGGATAGAATGGCGCTGAGGGGAATCATGACCTTTGTATTGAATTCTTGTTCAGCCTTAACGTCTGGAAGGAATGCTGGGTTGCAGCTGAGGGAGTCTTCCAGATGGTTATTGATACTCTTGATAAACTTGTATTGTAATTTGAACTTGACTAAGACTTTGTACCATCTGGCCTGACATTCAGTTAAGAGACAAGGTTCCCAGTAATACAGTAGGGCTTTGTGGTCTGTTCTTACTGTAAATGGGTGTGTGGCTGAGCAAAGGTGATGCTGCCAGTACTTCATAGAATCTACTACTTATAATAGCTCCTTGTCATAGATCATGTAGCTGAGCTCTTCAGATCTCATTTTTCTTGAGAAATAGCCCACAGGGTATTCTAGTCCATCATCAGCAGTTTGTAGAAGGACTGAGGCAATAGCAAATTTGGAGGCATCTGTGGCTAAGATGAAGGGTTTGGAGGCATCAACATGGCAGAGCATGGCTGCAGAACACATGATGTTCTTGACAGCATTGAACACAGAATTGCATTGTGTGGACCATTCCAGAGTTCTTTTCCCACTAGCAGTGTAAAGGGGGGCTGCTGTTTCTGACAAGTGAGGGGTGAAGCGTTTCAAAAAGTTGCATGTTCCCAGGAAACTGTGGAGTTGGATAATATTTGTTAGGGTCTGCCAGTTCCTTATTGCAGCTTCCTTGTTAGGGGAAATGGCATGGCCTTTCTCCAAGATATAATTTCCTAATAAAGAAACCTTACTCTTGAAAAATTCACATTTGCTCAGTTTGATGATGAGATTGGCCTTTTGGATCCTTTTCACTATGGCACAAAGGTGGGTGACATGAGACTCCTCATCTGGAGAGTATAATAAGATGTCATTCATGTATGCAATAGCACAGTTCCTAATGAGGTCACCCAAGACTGCATTAATCATCTTCTGAAAGACTGCTGGGACATTTTTTAGACCAAAGGGCATGACTTGGTACTGAAATATACCTTTCTTAGTCCTGATTGCAGTGAGCCATTCCTGACCTTCTTTGAGGCAAATCTGGTTGAAAGCATTTAAGAGGTCCAGTTTTGAAAATATCCTAGCTTTTTCCACCTCCCTGGAGATCTGAGACTCAATGTGCATGGGGTATGGATCCAGTACAGTCACATTGTTCAGGTTGCCAAAATCAATGCAAGGGTGTAATGATCCATCAGACTTTTGAACAAACAGCAGTGGAGAGCATATAGGAGAAGATTTCCTAAAGATCTGTCCTTTGGCTTCCATGTTCTTTGTCCATTCTTCTAAGCATTGTTCCTTCTTTAGGTTCAAGGGGTAGATGGGAGAAGCTACTTTCACCAAATCAACAGTGAGTTTAAACTCAAAGTCAAATTGTGAGTGTGTGGGGAGACCATCAGCCAGCTTAGAATCAAAGGCTGTGTGTAAGTGGGAGTGGCACGCCAGAAGGACATCAAATGGTGTGGTGTGTTTTGTTGTTGCTGAGACTGACATTGAGATGTGGGGGCTTCTTTCCTAAACAGGATCATTGGTACCTCTAAGGAAATTCTGGCAGAATGAGCAATCCTCAGTAAGTTATCTTTGAGGATTGGGGTGATATTGTGCTCCTGCCACCATTCCACTCCTAGTATCACTGGGTATGACAGGTGCTTTACCACTGTGAAGTCAGCAACAAAGGTGTGATCAGTGATGGAGAAGGATAACAGACGGCGTAATCTGAATGAACGGAAGGCATTGGATACCCCTTCTTTGCACAGAGCACCAGGATTGTATTCCAAACCTAGCTTGTCAACCAGATCTTTTGAAATGAAGTTGTCTGTGACACAAGTATCTACTAAAGCTACAGCTTTTGTTAGATGTGATTTGGAAGCAAAGGAACAACAAAACAAAAGGTATCACATCTTTGTTTTATTTGATAGATGGGGTGATTGGAATCAACTTGTACCTGGAGTTGAGGAGCTGTTTGAATGGACAACAGGTCCTCATTCAAGGCTACAAAGGGTTGGTCAATCACAGTTTCAATGACAATAGGCTCAAGACAAGAAGTAGGCACAACCTTATTCATAGTGATGATGTGGAGATCCACAATAGCCTGAGCCTTGGCAGATAGCAATGAACAGTTCTGGTTGAAGCGTATAAGTTTATAGGCATTGGTAGCATTACAGTAGTTTTAAAAGCTATGGCAACAAGCAAAATCAATTTGGATTTAAACAAAATGAACTCAGATTTAAACAAAATAAAATTTAAACAAATTTATATTGATTTATAATAGATTTGGATTCATTTCAATTTTGTTTAAATCTGAGTTCCTTTTGTTTAAATATGAATTGTTTTTTCTTGTTGCCATAGCTTTTAAAACTATTGTACCTGAAGTGGGCGCTAGGGAGTCAGTAGGGTTCAAGTTTGCCAGGGTAGTGCTGGAGTTGTCAATATTGTAAGAGAGTGCAGCCAAGGTAGGAATGCTCTGAGGAAGAGAACTGCCAACAGGAGCTATAGCCAGAGTAGAGGCTGGAGTCCAAAGAGATTGAGAAACCTCAGGGGATATAGGCCCTTGTGGAGTGACTGGCTTCTATTGACCTTGCAAACAATTCAGCATGGGAGGAGCCTCCAACAACAGAGGCTGAGTAGGCTGCTGGGATGTCACTAGCTTACCCCCAGCTGCTTTTAGGAGGCGCTGTATCATATCAGAGACAGAAGCAGAAGGGTGTGACCAAGGCAACAAGCTTTGACCAGTGCGGTCAAGGCTGAGATAAAGGGCCGCAAGCTTAGCGCTTTTGGGGAGTGATGACTTCTTGGCATTGACTTGAAACTGCTTGAGGTGCAAGGGTAGAGGTTGAGGGCCTTGGGAGCTTGAGAACAGGGTTTTTCAGTCAATCAAAGAGGAAGTTTCTGGAGCTTGGCACATCACCAAAGAAATTAGGGTTGACACATCATCAAAGGAGTTGGGTGCTTGATCAAGAATAGACAAACACCGCTCACAGGATTCAGGTTCTGATTGCTTGAGTAAGAAGCTGAGAAGCTTCTGAGGGAAACCATGCTGGGTCCATTCCTCAGTCAGTGCCAAGATTTCTCTTGCAGTATTTAACAAGGGGGATGAAAGGCTAGGAGCAGGCTGCCAGAATTTGAGGCGTGAGAGTAAAGTACAACAGGGTTGTGTGATCTCTATCTTTGCAAAGGATGGGTATAACAGGGGAAAGAAAACCACTGCAAAAATACTCCAAAATGAAGTAATGAGCATTGTGGAAGTCACCACTGAGATATCCATGATGCAAGATAATGATCTAACAACAAAGATGTGCAGGCTGTACAATATATCAAAATTAGAGTAGTTTGATAATGTCAGGGTAAATTAAAGTGAGAGCTCATTTTAATCAATCAAATGGGGAATGTACATCCAAATGAGGATAACATTACCAATGAGGAGGAGACAACGTGTGTTTACTTGGAAATGGTAACCCTTGAAGAGTGAATAAGAAAAGGTGCAGCAGAAGATTATGCACAGGTACATCGAGAAGACCTTAATTTGGCTCAACATCAAGGAATCAGCAGCATAGATAGGCTCACATTCAATTTTGAAGGTTTCAGGAATCATTTCAGCAGGAGGTGGAAGATTACCAGGAAATTGTAGAGGTGAGAAAGCAGAAAATTAGCAGTCTTGTTATTACAAATCTGATTGAAAAATATTGAAATAAGTGAATCATTGAGGCAAGATATTTATTGGGAGTAAAATATCAAACTACTAAGGTAATTTGGTGGGGACAATTGTTACTTAAAGCCTTTGGGTACATCTTGATGAGGTGGCCTCCTTGAATACAATATTTAGATGGCTTACAGATACTACCAATTGTGGTTCTGTAAGCTGTTACCTGACCTCAAAGGAGGTCAGGATTTGTTGACCAGAAGGTCAAGGAAGAGAAAATTGGGTGTGGGGCATCCGCGCCCCACTCTGACCCAATTTCCTGTGCCACCACCCACTTGTGATTGATTGTTAGATTTAAATCTACAACCGCTGCAAGTGGGCAGGGCTTTGGGCCGGGTTTCCCCGAGTGATGACACTTTGGCCAGGCCACATCCAGGAAAACTATAGCCATGACAGAAACCCAATGGAATATTTGGGAATCCAGCTGGGTTTCTTATGATATATGAAGTTGGCGGGTCTAATTAATTCTGGGGCTGGAAGATATTCTGTCAATTATTTTTCTGGCAACTGAATTTCCGTCAAATTTGATCCAAGTATAGTTCTCTTGATAAGTACTTTTTGCTCCATAACAAAACAAAAGTTTAAATATAGTCTATTTACTAATAAAAGCCATGATATACACAGATAATTTTTACATCTTTTTATATTTAACAGGCTTACTTTTAAATAAATACCTTTTTTAAAGCTAATTGAATAAAAAAATTTACTGCCTGGAAATAAAATAAGAACATATAAAGACTTAAAAATAATTTTTATACGACAAGCTTTCTTCATACTTGATTTTTTTATCATTGTGAAGTTAAAAAATTTTCACATGAAGAAAATTATAGCTGGATCAAATTTGACAGGAAATCAGTTGACGGAAAAACAATTGACAGAATATCTTCCTAGCCCTTAATTTTGCTTCTCGAATGCACTTAGAATTACCAGAGTACATCGACATCGGAGTTTGGTGCTTTTGGTAAGATCAAAGTCGTGAGACTGAGCTGTGGGCGAAATCCCGCAGTAAACTTTACTTCTTGCTCAAGTTTAGAGTGGATGAGGCTCACTGCTTATTTAAACTTGGCGAAATACTTCAACTCTACTCGGTTTTTTTTGGCTGGAAAATCAATTGTCAGTTTCGCTTCTAGGTACGACTCATTCCTCCCCATACTTGCCTTTCAATATTTTTATTAAAGTTTAGAGCATCTAACGTAAATTTTTCAACGAACAACAATCTTAAACCCAAGTTAATCGTGTGGTTATATTAACTTTCCCTATAACATTATTGTCTTATTAAGATTGGTTTTTACAGTTGGAAATTTCACTCATCAACTTTATATCTAAGAATCAACTTCACCACTTTATATCTTTCTTGGACTTTAAACCTTAAAACCCTTTATCTGTTTCTTTTATCTTAAATTTAACTCCAAGGATCATGATTATAGCGTTGAACACATTTAAGCTGCTTGTTTTTCTTTGGTGAATTTTCTACCATTAAAGAAGAGAAAGTAAACCCTCTATCTTAATTTCCCTTCCACATACTAAGCTTTTTTAGTTTAGATCCTCATGGCTCTTGATTACCTCGAACCAGACTTTGAGCCTAACTTTCTAACTTCTACACAACTCAAAAAAATACTTATCGAGAATGAAGTTGATTTCAAGCCGCTTCAAAGCAAGTCTGAATTGGTTGATCTCTTTCAACGCCATATTGGTTCACGAGCAGCAAGGCTTAAAAAAGCTTCAGCAAGGCCCGTGATTGAAGTCAGACGTACCGCAAATCCTCAGTATACTAGAGGTTCAACTCAGGTAACTTGAAGCTTTCGTTATTCTATAAGCCACGAAATTCTAAAAAAACGTGCAGAACCAAAAAAGCTTTAGTAATGAAAACTTTTTCCAGATTAAAAAGGAAGAGCCCCCTTCTCCTCAAACCAGATATCGGGCTTCATTCCAAGTACAATATTGCTTAAGCGTTTCTAATATTCGACAGCATAAGGATAACCCCACAAGGAAAAGTTTTAAAGACGAAGCCCGTCCTCACATTTTTAAAGATTCAAAGGAGCAGTCCAAATTGGCAAGTTCTTCAGCTTCCGAAGATTTAGACAATCAAAGACGGCTTGGGCCAGTTGTCTATCCGAAAATTCCAGTGCTGACCAAACACCAAGCAAATCTACCTCCTCCGCGTGGCTTTCGATTCCGCTTTTTCCCTACCACTACGTTTGGGCAGCTTCTTTTCGCGTTGACTTTTATATGTTTCATTTGGCTTCGAGTCCAGCTCGATCTTATAGAATATTGCAGGTCCAACGAAATATCTAAAAGTAAGTTATCTTCCCATCCTCTTACCTTTTAGAATCACAAGGCTTTGAATCCTTTATTCCCCGCTGCATCCCCTGCCCTCCAAACGCCATATGTGAAGATGGGCTGTTCAAAGGATGTCATGAAGGCTTTTTAGCGAGACGAAACCCCTTTAGCACAAAGCTACTACCACTGTCACCTTCCTGCTCAGTCGACATTGGACATTTGAAAAGAGTTGAGGTCTTGACCGCATCGGCTGTTTCGATTCTTCAATATCAGCTTGGCCATTACCAGTGTCTCAGCCAGAGTGTTTCTAAGGGGCTCACTGTGCCAGAATTATACCAGCGCCTTTTTGACTCCGCTGAGGTACCCCATTTAGCTGTATAGTCTGACCAGTAAGCCTAAAATACCCAAGACGGAGTTTGGAAAGATCTTTAAAGAAGTGATTGACAACCTTTCCCGCAGGAAGGAAACAGTCGAATTTATGGTTACGGAAGAGGCTGAAGGAGAGAGCGCTGTTATATACGCCATCCAGCCGAGCTTAAGTCTTTTCTGCAAGGCCAAGATGTCCACTCATCTTTACTACAGGGAACTTTTAATGTCACTAGCAGTTATCCTTGCTTTAGAATTCCTTCGCAGGCGGATTCAGACTCACTATCACGAGACTAAACTTGTCAAGCGCTGTGTTGCCAAAGTATTGGACATGCTTGCCGAGAGAGTAAGTAAACCACTCCATCCATTCTCTTACAGTTAGGACCACTTGCATCTTACCCAGCCAAAACTATATCCTGAGAACTCCATCTCAATCATGCACGCCCGCGACCAACTTCTCTCTAAGACCTACCCTTCTCTCTCTGCTAGGGATCGTGTCTGGTCCCGCGTCATTTCTCAAATCGACACCAACACTAACGTCCGCACCTTCCAGCGCAATCACCGGGGCGATGTGCATCGTGTGTGGGAATGGGTTGGAGATGTATGTCCAAATCCTCGCCTCTTTGATAAATCCCTCCATGTCCCAACTTTTGGTTCGGATTCTCCTATCAACAGTGTTGATGACGAGGGAAACGATTCTAACTGATTCTGGTGTTGCTGATCTTCAAATTAAATAGGCCTAATATTCAATTAAGCCCTTGTTGTCACACCATGGAGATATCAAATAGAAATTCACCTTAAATCTAGCAAGACTCATGCTCTAAAGTAACCAAATTCCCTAATTATATTTCAGTTTAATAAGTTTGTCTGTTTTACCATAGACTGTCATAGATTGTGCTGCTGAAAATTTAAAATCATCTTCAATCATGATTCAAATGAGGCCTTTAACTATATTTTCACAAACTAATGATTGGTATCCTAATATTTTGATCTAAAGAAAGCGCCTTAATTTGAAAGGCTTCCCTTATGTTTTAAGTAATATGTACATCATAAATTATACCTATCAGGGGTAGTTCACAATATAAAGTATTGTCAAAAAGTGGAGCTCGAAATTGGATCCCCCGGACTTGATATAATACTCTTTTTGAGTTATAATTTCAATACCACATGATATATCCATCACGGGTCACATATTTACCCTTGTACAGTACTAATAGTTGTCCCTCCTATCGGCACCCAAAAGACATAAAAAACACCAACCATCATAGTTGGGCAAAACACCAACCGCTGTAGCTGGGCAACAAACATAGAAACACTAATCTATTTTGATTAGGCAATCAACCTTTATTGGCATAGTGAAGCCTTTGCAAAATTCAGAAGTGTTGACAAGATGAGGGATAAAATACCAAATGCAAAAAATATTGGAAATTAACAAAAAGTTGTAAAGTGGAAATGTGCAGGCAAAAATCTCCAAGCAAAGGCATTGGTAAAGTGCAGCCTAAGAAAACTAAAACATACAACAAGAAAATCAGAGATTGAGGAATGGTCACTGAATTTTGCAAGTAGAGAATCTCATAAATTGGTTCAACAATTTTCTCAATTTTGAGATCAGGAGTGTCAAAGAACAGAGCAGAGGCCGCGGACACTGCGAGATTGACACTATGGCCTGTGAGATATCTCACAGACATGTACGCAAGGAGAAGCTCCATATTCTTTAAAATCTGTAAAACTTAAAACTGTAAAACTAGTGGTAAGTTATGGTGTTTATTGAACTACTGCAGTAGTTCTGGTATTCTTTCAACCATTATAGTGTTTGAAAATGATGCTGACACGGCAAGAGATAACTTCTGTCACCATGCCTTCAGAAGTGAGTAAAAAATTAGTGACATTATAAATTGATTTTGGAACCAAAGAAGACTAAATTACCTGTTTTTAGCCTTTTTGAATTTTTGGAAAAATATAACTAAATCTATGAATGTTTGGCCACAACCCACTTGTTTTTAACAACCTGGTTTGAGTCAGCCAGTACCTTAATAGACTGTTTTTTGTTTAGAGCTTATAATTATTGTTTTTGCAAGGATAGGCAATTCCACTCAATATGGCATTATCTGTGACATTTATCTAGTCAACATCAGCTCACATATTTAAAACAGCTGCAAATGCGTTTGTTGTAGTATCTTGGCTCCACATTGTACAATTTTCTTAAATTACGGCTTTTTATGCTTTTATTGGCCACTATCTCTTCTTTATTAACAAAGGGGTTCACCCCTTACTGATTTGGATATTCTAACAAAAGGAGTGGAGGAGAACATTGTGCTTAAATTGTGTCCATTCACTCAGACTTAATCAAAACCCTCCTGCAAGCTATGAAAGCCTACAAGCGCAAATTAAATTCTCATAGAGCTGAAGCCCTCTTCTAATCATCAGAAACCCTAGTAATCATAATGGCTGAGAATTTTGAACTATCTATTTTTTAATGGAAAATTGGGCCCATCACCATTAGACCCTTCAAAATCATAAGAAAAATCAATGAGGAAGCTTACAGAATTGACCTTCCTTCTAACAGCAAAGTGCATACTGACTTTCATGTATCTCAGTTTAAAAATTTCAAAGGCAATTCTCCCAAATATCAGGAGCAGGCTTACTTAATTAATCTAGCAGATCATAAGAATGGAGTAAAAGTCACCATTAAATCCAAGTTATTAGCCAACAAATGCTATTATCAATTCAAATGAAAAAATCCCAACAGAAGCAGCCACCTGAGAACCAAAGAAGAACTGCCAAAATTGCCCCATCCTAATGGAGAAGTTCTTCGGGAGAGAATAATCTTCTTTGGAATTAGGTAACACAACAAAGCCAAATCCAAAAGTTGGATTTCAGAAATCCTTAGTTAGATAGGTGCCTATAAATTGATTTCAGTATTAGATACTTTTTTCTTCTTTCAGATTCACAATAAGCTTGTTCAATTCAATTTCTGTATATATCACAATCTAATCCTTATGTGCCAACTTGATTTACTAAAAAACAATAAACTCAAATCCATCAACAAAACAGGAAATTTTGTTCTTTAAAAATGTTTATATTTTTTTCTTTTTAAAATTTTTGGAAGTCATGAAAAATTATTTAAATTATGTGTTAGAAGAAATAGTAGAATTAATTTTCTGATCTTTTCAATTCTTTCATTTAAAATCTTTCTAACTCTCTTTAATAGCTTTGTACGCTCACATGTGTTGTCTGTTTGTAATGTATTAATGCTAATTGTGATCTATGTGGCTTGGGCTCTGACATGCTTGATTCAACTTAACACTTTTATTGCCACATGAAACATGCCCCCAAATGTCACAAATTGAAGACTGATTTCTCATCAATAACCATAAGGGATAACCTCTGTATCAATTCAGAGAAGATTAACTGCCTCTGAGTAGCTTATTAGCCAAGAAATTTAGCTGATGTGAAATGATTCTATATCATATATAAAAGAATAAGAGTGATCATGTTAAATCACCTCTATAAGTTGTGCTATTATTTTAATATATTTGATTAATCATATTTAGAAAAATCATTTTGCCAAGAAATGACTCAACTATTGGGTAAAAGTGGCCCCAAGACTCAATCCTGATGTTATACTGAGATCAACCTCTTAATTTTCCAGGGTTATTCACCTCTTTCAAAAACATGATATACATGGAATCTATGTGGAATATGATTGGTTTTATAAAGATTTTATTTTATTTTAAAAAAGATTTTGATATTTTCTTTATTATAGATTATTTAATTTTCTCTTATCCTACACTTCTTTTAAGTTTATAATTTATATTATTACTTAAATATCAAGAATAATTTACCTGTTTAACTGGCCACAAATGGTATGTTTAATCAGAGAATTCAAACAATCCTCTCAAAATACCAATACAATCAAAAAAGATAGTATAGTAATAAACACTGATAATTAAGTACAAAAATGTAGAGAAACTCAAATTAGCTTATGTTTTATCTTACTTAAATTTTTATACCTTATGAAGAATAGCAACTTGATACCAACTATGCTCCTCTGATGATTCACAAAAAATCAAAAAATTCTATAATTATCCATATAAGTTGCACAGGCCAGTATAATAAAAATAAGCATCATTTTTTAATGTTTAAAAGACTGTACACCATAAAATAAATTATGACATCAATGTTTTAAATGAACTTGCAACCCAGTGAGTTAGGACATTGTTTAACACCATTGGGATTTAGGGCATACCTGAGAGTGTAGTCCTTTTAAATTCTAGCAATAATAATGGTTATGGTTCACTCAATAATAGGATAAGTTTGAACCATTGAATCACTGTGAAATCTGTAAAGTTTTCATAAAACCTAAGGCAGTAAAAAGTATGTTTTAATCATATCAGTGAAGGCTTTCTCAAGATGTGGGCTCTTGAAATTGCATTATATATTCCAAGAAGCCAAAAACTAAACACATTATTATTACAACAGTTGAATGTGTGATATATATGATAGTAGCACAGAAATCCAAGCAAAAAGTTGAAAACAATGTATGCTACTATTGCAACTGAGTTTCCAGACTTTCTTGTCAATGTTTCTTACAATACACAGGGGACACTCAATGAGTTACCCCTTGACGTGTCTAATGGCATGAACCAATCTAATGGCAATATCAAAATGCGGGCACTTTCTCCTAATTAAGAGTGCTACCAATTTGACCTGCTGATCCCCACACAAGTTTTTCCTCAGGTTTGAACCTTACATGAAACCTGCCATCATTCCACCCCCTTGTGGCCCGGTGGCTTTCCCCATATAGTATATTAATCACAGTATTCTATAATAAACAACATCTTATTCTATTTTTTGTCCTTTCTATTGAACTGTTGTCTTCCCCAATCAAATACTGAATCATCATTGGTTCAGTTGCAACAGTGATAGCATAAGTAGGTTCACAACCTACCTAAAAGAAAAATTTCCCCAATAAAGGACAGAGTACAGTCCATATGGCTACTCCCCATCAAGAAACCTTCATGTCAATTCCCAAGGGGGACATCCCTGACGGATACATCATCTATCAAGATCAATTGGTACTTACAAGTGTGTATAATTGACTCCGCCTTAGGCAGCGCAATGCAAGTGTCACTCTGCCCCAGTTGAATCTCTCTCAGCGCATGCTCAACCTCCAGCTTGAATTCTTTGTGAAAGGTGTCAAAGGAGCTGACATTGTCAGTTGGCTCCACTCTGCCAAAACCTGCATCTGTATCTGTCAAGTACTTGAACCCATGTGAGTTGCCACTGCTTCAGGCCGCCTTACAGGGCCTGCTGCAGTCTGGTTCACCAACTGGGGCAGACAAGAAATAGAATTTACCTGGGCGTTGTTCAGGGATGCTGTGAAGTCCTGCTACAGTGAAACATTTTCACCCATTATAGTGGGAACTCCCCTCCTGGCCATTAAACAGACTGGATCTGTTCCTGAATATCTTGCCACCACCCCAGAAGCCGTGACTGATGGGAACATCATGATCCTTATCTTGATAATAAATGGGCTTAAGCCCCATATCTGCAAGTGGGTTCCCGTAGGTGCTGCACCTCTATTGACAACTGCTACAAGGCCATTGTGGAGGCCAATAACCAGGATTCAATGGGCTTCTGCAGATCCAATGACGCACCACCCCAACCTTGTCCCGCACCTGGCAGTGCCCACAATCAAGTAGACTTCTGCCAGCCCTGCCAACAGGAAAATGGGGTTAAGCATCTCTGCAAGGGGGAACTCCAGTTAGCACAAATTGAGGACCAGGGAAAAGGCTGGGGGTTGTAGTTACAAGAGGTTCTACAACCCCACTTGACCCTCACTCCCAATTCCTCATTGCAAAGAACCCCTATGATTACAATGTGCATGAAGTTAAAGCCCTTGACGTATTCCAGGTCCACGGCAACGGCCCTGTAATCCAAGCAAGCCACTCTTCAAATAAAGTAAATTGCTTGGCCTATCCCTTCTGTTTCCTTGGGAACACCCAAAAACTTTTGGGGAATACTGGGGCCAACCACACTATGGTTGACCAGGTGTTTGCCAACTCAACAACTAGACCAAGTACCAAGCAGGTTCAAGGCAGTACAAGTGGCTGACTCTTGTAGAGTAGCAATTACCCATGAGACGGTACCCTTCTCTGTGAGGATGGGGAACATCTAGGTTAAGCTCTCTGGGCCAATCATGGCAGGGCTCAGCCATGATTTCATTGCTAGCCTTGACTGGCTTTGTCACAACTGTCTCTATATTGACTGGTATACGTCTGTAATTACCCTCAATAGAAATGGGGTGGGTTTTCAGATATATACCATTGAAATGAATAAGTTGCTTCACAATACTGTGTTTGTCAGAATAACAGAAATGGGATCATATGATTTAAAGGGGGAAACTAGACTTCAATCAATGCTCAGTCAATATTATCCATGTGGACCCCCTGCAGCCCTCCCCTTGACCACTCTGTCTCCACCAGCACTTGCCGCGCTCCTCAAGGAGTATAAGGATGTTTTCAGTGAAACACTGAATCAACTACCCCCTCCCTGAGAGATCCAGCATGCTGTAAAACTGCAAGGATTGCTCCCAAAGCACGCCCCCTCTATTGCTTAACACCAAAAGAAGATAAGACCCTCTTCCAACACCTTGTAGATGCACTCAATAAGGGCTTCAACTGCTCCTCGCTCTTGCCATACAGGACTGCTGTCTTCTTTGTAGCCAAGAAGGATGGGTCCCTTTGCTTGATCACAGACTACCGTGCCTTAAATGAGGTGACCCTTAAGAAAAAATCCCCCTGCCATTGATTGACAACCTGTTTGACACACTTGCAGGTGAAAAAGTCTTTAGCAAGATTGATCTCACCACAGGGTATAACCAGGTCCGCATTGCACCAGGGGATGAGGCAAAAACTGCCTTATGTACATGCTATGGGTTGTTCAAGTGCCAGTTCATGAACTTTGGAATGACCAACACTCCTTTCACCTTTGACATGTTAATGAACAAAGCATTTGAGGAATTGATTGGAATGTGTGTTATTGTGTACCTTGACAACATCACTGTCTTCAGTCAATATCAAACCACGCACCTCCAACACCTCTGTACTGTCCTTAACACCCTTTGGAAAAACCAGTTGAAGGCTAAGCCCTCCAAATGCAAATGTCTCAAGTTAGGGCTCTTGTTCCTTGGGAACACCATCTCTGCCCAAAGGATAAAGCCTGCCCTGCCAAAATCAAGGCAATCACCAGCATTCTGCCCCCCATCAATGTGGGCCAGTTATGTACATTCTTAGGCATGGTTGCCTATGTGTGCAAGTTTATCCCCAATTGCAGGGAATTAATTTCACCCCTCACTGAGCTCCTGGACACTAAACAGCGCTTCCACTGGACTCCTTCCAGAGATCAAGCCTTTGAGACGTTGAAGCAAAGACTTACAACTGCGCCTGTATTGCAATTCCCCAATTGGAACCACCAATACAAACTTGAGACTGCTGCCACTGACAGAGCCATAGGGTGTGTACTACGGGTAGAAACTGACAAGGGCACCTTTCTTCCTGTGGTCTATGAGTCCAGGAAGCTCAGTGGCTCAGACCAGTGTTACCCAATACATGACAAAGAGCTAGCAGCAATTGTGCACTGAGTCAAGAAGTGGTGCTACTACCTGGAAGAGGCCACCTTTCCACCCTGCGTCCTGACGGACCACAAGTTGCTCCAGTACTTTAACACGCAGTCCCACTTGACACGCCACCAAGCAGGCTGTGTCAAGTGTCTATCCCCCTACCAGCCGTGCATCAAGTATGATAAGGAGCTCCTTTTGGGGAAGCTTCAAATATGGAATTAAGAAAGAAGAGAAGTATATTTTATTGGATAATACTTTAGACTTATATAGACTTGACAGTGGCAGGATTTAGTTGGATTAAACCTAGGGGTTAGTCATTTTCTGGATGGGTTCAAGCCACTGGATACTTGGACAGTCAGGTGATATTGCTTGGCTACCATTCTTGGTATGTCAAACGGTATATTGGAAGGGGACTAAATTGGGTGATGGCTGAATGTTAAGTAGGTTGGCAGTAGCCAGAATGCTTGTACATCCAGACCCTCAACACCCCCTTAAGGGGTTAATCTGGTGCATCAGGAGGAGTCTTTGTCTTAACAGCTACCGCCTGATGCTCTTGGAGTTGTTTGCTAGTTGGAACCAGTCTGGTTGAGTGCTCTCCTTTGCTGAGGCAGAGACGGGTTCTGTGGTATTTCTTGATAATTGGGTTTTTGGCACCTTGGAATTTTACTAGGTAGGTGTTGTGCTCTGGTCTGTATTTGATGACTCTTCCTGGTCCCTGGTGTACTGAGTCTAGTTTCTTTCTGTTGCCAGCTAGAATCCAGACAGGGGAGTTGATGGGAAGTGGTTCCTCTGTGGAGGTTACCTTTTGTGTCTTGAGCTTTTTTATTTCTGCTATTTTAGCTTTGAGGCTGATGTGTTGTAGGTTTGGTGCTTGCTCTACTGTGGGAGGTTTCCCGAGGGGATCTTTATGTAGGGCTGTTTGTTGTGGGTGATTATTTCTGGTTTTTACCCGTAGGTTAACTCAAACAGTGAATAGCCTGTCCCTTGGTTGGTGTAGACTTGGGATACTAATAATGCATCTTTCACGTATAGTGGCCATGTGTCTTTGGCTTTGCCATCCATTATTTTCTTTAGGGTCCTGATAAGGCTGCTGTTTAGGCGTTTCACTCTACTGTTAGCCTGTGGCCTATATGGGGAGGTTGTGGAGTGTTTAATGTTTTTGGATTTCAAGTTGTCATTAACTACGTGGCCTGATAACTCTGTTGCTCCATGAGTTATGATGTAGTCTGGAGTGCCATAGTTGGCTATGATTGCTTTGTTAATAAAACAGTTGATGGTTTATGCTTTGTGGTCCTCTGTTGCCCAGAAGATGGGCCAGCGTGTGGCAAATTCAATGGCTACAATTAAGAAACGTTGGTTTGTCTTTGTTTCTGGGATGGGACCCACTACGTCCAGCCCCCAAACCTTAAATGGTTCAGGGTCTGGTACTGAGTTGACTGTTGGCTGAGGAGCCTTTGTACTGGTATATTTCTTGCACACTATGCACTTTTTCAGAACATCAACTATATCTTGCTTGAGGTTGGGCCACCATACTATCTCTTTTAGTGTGAGGTATAGGTTGTTAGCCTTTGTATGGCCTAGCAGGCAGGGATGTCTTAGTATGGTGTCAACTCTTTGTGCAAGTGAAATGTACGGGATATGTTTGTCATTAATAATTTGTTATACTGTACCATTTGATACATGGAAGTGATTTTAGTTTCTTAATAATGTATTGTGGGTCAGTTGGTGTGTTGAGGGGTCTTTCCCTTTAGTTTTATACTCAGTGTTGTACAGGTTGGGCCAGTCAGGGTCCAGGTGGTCAGGGTGATCCTCTCTAGGCTGACATAGTCCAGAGAGAGCATCAGCCGTGACCAGCTCTGCCCCCTTTTTGAACTGGATGTCCAGGTTAAGCTGTTCCAGCAAGGACATCCACTTGGCCTGCCATCGTGCGAGTGTGTTCTGAGTTTTGAAATAGATTAAGGATTTATGGTCAGTTAGTACTTGGACGTTTAAATATCCTTCCAAGTAACATCTCCATTTCTTGCATGTGTGGTATATTGCAAGCAATTCTTTGTTGGGTATTGGGTACCTCTGCTCAGTGTTGGTTAACTTTCTGCTTTTGTAACATACTGGCAGGAAGTCTTGCTGCCCTGGCTGGCAGATGCGCAGGACTGCGCCAATGGCAGTGTTGCTGGCATCTGACTCAAGCTTGTAGTACCCATTGTCATTAGGGTATTGCAAGATTGGTGCTTTGATCAGAGCTTGTTTTAATAAATGGAAATTCTTGTCACATTCTGGAGTCCAGATGAATTTCTTTTTGGCATTACCCTTGGTTAAGTCATTGATTGGTGCGGCTAGTTTTCCGCAGTCTTTGATGTATTTCCTTAGGTAAGCTACCATACCAAGAAAGCATCTAACTTGTTTAACGGAGGTGGGGTGTTGCATGTTATTTATGGCTTTTATTTTGTCTGGATCTGCTTTGATACCACTGTCAGAGACAATGTGGCCCAAGAACAGGAGTTCTTTTTCCATAAATTGGCACTTACTTGGTTTTGCGTAAAGTTTGTGCTTTGCGAGTCAATTGAGTGTCTTGCAGACATGTGTGAGGTGTTCCTCTTTGGTTTTTGAGAATATGATGATATTGTCATGGTAGCATAATGTGATTAAGAGACCATCTAGTGCTTGGTTTATCATGGTGACAAACGTTGCGGGAGCTTGGTCATCCCAAAGCTCATTACTCTACATTCAAAGGATCCAAATTGTGTGCAGAACGCAGTTTTTGGTATGTCCTTTTCCTTTACTTCAAATTGGTTATAACCTGAGGTGAGGTCAACTTTGGAGAAAAATTTGGCACCTGAGAGTCTTGCAAACAGATCCTCTATAAGTAGAAGAGGGTATTTATTCTTTACTGTGCTTGCATTAATAGCTCTATAATCACTTACTAGACGTAGAGTGCCTTCCTTTTTCTTTACAAAGAATACTGCTGCCCCCCATGGGGATTCAGACGGGCGGATGAAGCCTTTAGCTAAGTTGTCCTCAATGTGTGTTTTGAGGGTTTGGGTCTCCATGGGAGAGAGTCTGTAGAGAGTTGCAGGTTTAGGCATGGCTTTACATAAGTTGATGACATGTTTGACCTCCTGTTTGGGGGGTAGCTTGGTGAGTTCCTCTTTGAATATGTGAGTGTATTCATTTAGGAGTGCTGGGAGTTCTGGGCATTGGATCTTTTGCATTTATATGTTATTGAACTCAGTGTACCTCATTATGTGGAGGGTAATATCTTTGGTTAGATGTTCTGAGTCATCTTGGTTTATGACCTGGACAAATACTGTGTCTCTTAGAACGAGGTCATTGGGTTCTTTGAGGATGTCAAAATTGACTCTGTTGCGTTTGATGGTTGTGGTTTTTGTTTTCCAACATACACTGGGGTTCACTTGGGTGAACCAGTCCATACCTGCTACAATGTTGTAGTTTATGTTGTTCATGGCAAGTCCTTTGATGGACGTTTGTATGCCTTGGAGGTCAATTCTGAAGGTAGTTGTTTTGCCTTCAAGTAGAACCTTTGATTTATCTGCCATTCTGGCGTATTTGAAGTTGGATTTGACAACTGGTATTTTGTACTTGGTTAAAAAGGGTTTGCTAACCATAGTATGTTCTTGCACCAGAGTCAAATAAATTTTTATGTGTATGAGATTTTTAAGTGCATGGGTATACAAGAAGTTGTGAGTGATCTTTAATTTTTACGTTCATAAAAATGGTGGACTGTGGGACACAAGGAATGCGAGTAGCAAAGTTTGTACCTTGGTACAATTTCTTGTCAAGTTGGGGAGAGACAGGGGCACTTAAGCCTGTTCCCCCTCCTCTTTTCCCTGTTTCTCTGTTTTGAGACCTTTGAGGTCAGAGAATGTGAGGTCAGATTCATAGCGGGTTGCTACTTTGGCATTGTTAACTTTGGTGGTGTCCTCCTTCTTGGGAGGGAGCAGTTTACGCTTTGGCTGCAATTGCCATTGTTACAATTGGAGTTACTGCTGCTATGATTGGTATTTTGGTGTTTATTGCCATTGGAGTTATCTCTGCCATTGCCATTTGAGGCGTGGTTGCCGTTGTGTGCGGCATATTCCATGTTGGCACGTTTTTCAGCGCGCTTGGCTTCTGCAATGAGCGCAGACATGGAGGTGTTTGCCTCTGGGCGGATGAGGGCAGCAACAGAGGGCTTCATTCTGTTGATGAATGAGGCTCTGGTATGTATGTTGTCAGCTTGAGCTTAGTTTTGGATTTTGCAACGTATTTTCTCAAATTTGTTGGCGTAAGCTGCAATAGTGGTCTTCTGAGGAAGATCACTGAGCTGTATTGCAATGTCTTGGAGGGATTTGGTGACGCAAAAATTGTGGGTGATGTCTGCTTTAAAATCTTCCCAGTTGGTAAGCTGGTTGTCAGTTTGTGATCCAACCCATATGGCAAACCAGTTAGCTGCAGCCTTGTACAGGCGCTTGCTGGCTTCCTGGACCCATTTTTTGTGGGGGATGCAGCTGGCGCGGAGTTTAGCAGCTGAGTGGTCTAGCCAGTTGATGACATTTTCTTTGTTTTTACCAAAGAACTTGACAATGACAATGTACTTGGTGTTGGTAATTTCACCTGTGATATGTGGTATTGCGTTTGTTTGTGGTTGGAAAGAGTGACTGTATTGAATAATCTTGGTGCATGCTTTGGGCATGGTCAGACCTTTGAATATGGCGCATCCACTAGTTATATCCTTGTCAATGTCGGGGGCGCGGAAGTACGTCTTCCAGGTATCCTAGGATGTGGCCTGGTTGAGTACATGAGCAAAGGTGGGCGGGTTTTGGTCAGTCATTTTCTCTCTCATGGGTGTGATCAAAAAACCGTAGCTGCTACCAGTGATAAGGAGCGCCTTTTGGGGAAGCTTCAAATATGGAATTAAAAAAGAAGAGAAGTATATTTTATTAGATAATACTTTAGACTTATATAGACTTGAATGTGGTGGGACTTAGTTGGATCAAACCTAGGGGTTGGTCATGTGCTGGATGGGTTTGAGCCACTGGATACTTGGACAGTCAGGTGACATTGCTTGGCTACCATTCTTGGTATGTCAAACGGTATATTAGAAGGGGACTAAATCAGGCAATGGTTGGATGTTAAGTAGGTGGTAGTAGCCAGAATGCTTGTACATCCAGACCCTCAATAAGTACAAGCCTGGGAAGGAGCTTGTCATAGCAGACGCCCTCTCAAGGCTCTACATAGTGTCCATTGCCGGGGACAATGGCTTGGATCCAGACTGGCAAATGCTTTACCTCTGTCCTGAAGCAACTCATTATGAAGGCCTTAATTTGGTAACCATCTCCAAGTTAAAGGACAATGAAAGTCAATTCACCACCAATGCCGGCAATGTCTGCCGCCAGGCGGAGACAGGTGAAAAGACACCCTATATTCCCACCACACAATGAGACAACACCATACTACACTACCACCGCACCTTGGGTCATATCAGAGAATGCAACCTCTTTGAGATCATGAAACACAAGATTTGGTGACCGTGTATGTGTCAAGACATCTTGGATCTCCTCAAAACATGTGTGTTGTGTGAAAAGAACACATCTAAACCTGTACCCCCAAGTCTGTCCTGCCCATTAAGGCCATGGAACCCTTTGAGCAGTGGGCCCTTGACATTGTCAGACCTCTCCCCAAAGACCAACTTGGAAAGAAGTACATCATCACAGTCATTGACTACTTCATCTTTTGGCTAGTAGCATGGGCAACCACTAATCCCACCGCCATCACCATCACCTGCTTCATTGGCAAGGAAATTGTGGCCTGCTTTGGGCAACCCAACCGCCTCATTACAGATGGTGATCCCAAGCTTGTTGGGAACTTCATGAAGGCGTACAGCGCCAAGAATGCCCTTCAGCAAATAGTCACAACCCCATACCATCTGCAAGCCAATGGACACATGGAGCAATTGAATGGTTCACTGGTCCAACTGATCTTCAAACTCTCACAATAACATCCTAATACCACGTGGACTGAACACTTGCCCACTGTCCTACTCATCTTGCAAGTGAGGGTCAACAGGGGCACCAGGTTCAGCCCCAGCGCCCTGGTATTTGGGACAGCTGACAGCTTGACAGGAGTAGAACAAGGAAAGTTACAATCCACAGTTCCCAGAAAACCCCCCTTGTTGACAACTCCATCCCTGATCCAGTGGCGTGTCAAAGCCTGCAATATTGAACACAAACAAATTGAGGGGGGAACAAAGCACCTCAAGGCCAGATACGCTGTAGGTGACCCCGTCTACACCCTCAACCCTAATTCAGCCAAGTTAGAACCCAATCACTTATGACCCTTCAAGATAGCTGCCGTCTATGACAACCACACCTATCAACTTGAGGATGCCCAAGGAAACATCAAGAAGCTTCTCCACAATTGCTTGCGCCCCTGCCGTGCCATCCCCACACAAAGGTTGTTTGTGCGGACCTTCTCAGATCTTCCGCAAACTCTGATCCTGGTGTCTGACAACAAGCAGAGGGCAAGGAGAGGTGTTGCAACCAAGTTTCCAGACTTGCCTGTTAATTTATCTTACAAAACACAGCAGACGCTCAATGAGTTGCCCCTTGATGTGTCTAACAACATGAACCAATATAATGGCAATATCAAACTGGGGACACTTTCTCCTAATTAGGAGTGCTACCAATTCAACCTACTGATCCCTGCATGAGTTATTCCTTGGCTTCAAACCTTACATGGAACATGCTACCATGCCACCCCCTTGTGGCCCAGTGGCTTTTCCTATATAGTATATTAATCACAGTATTCTATAGTAAACAACATATTATTCTATTTTTTTTCCCTTTCTATTGAACTGTTGTCTTCCCCAATCAAATACTGAATCATCATTGGTTCAGTTGCAACACTACTTTATTTCAAGAAGATTTTTAATAAATGTTTACTCAGGGCTACTGATCATAAATGAATTTTTTTTAAAAAACTATAATAAGATACATATTTATCTAGTTAAACAAGAGATCAAACAACCTGTAACTATATCATATCATCTTCAAGCTAATGATAGAGCCAAACAACTTAATGTGTTCTTGGTTTGGCTTCTTGCAAAACTATCTATAGATAATCATGAGAACAAGGCTACACATCTGAATATTACCATGATGGTCTGAGATTTATCTGCAATTATACCACTGGGTTTCATTAATATATAATGGTTGTTGAAATCAAACTCAAGATAAGTACAACATGAAATTTTTCCTCTAGTATTATGAAGCAAGAATATTGGCAGAAAAACCCTGATATAGTAATTTTCAAAGCTATTATGCTAAGCAAAATCAACTTAGATGCAAAAAATATATAAAAAACAATGAAATTATACTGTAGATTCAGAACCTAAAGGTAAAAATGCGGGATTGTCAAATCCTTGGTCCAAATTTGAATCACTTTTGTGGGAAACTCAGCTGAGTGAAAATTAAAATATTTTATAAATCAACCATTTAATTTGACTTTTTTGATTTATTTAAATTGGCAAATTTTGAATCTCTTGAGCAGATAACTCAACTAACTAAAGACAAAACACAGCAAACAAATGCGGGATACATGAATCAGAAATGTGGGATTCTAATGTACAATTTGAGATTTCCTGTATGTCAAACAAATCATAGACATCATGTAAAAATTAATGAATCTGAAATTTTGGGATTGTCAAATCCAAGAACCAAATTTCAAATCAAAAATGAAGTGAATTCAAAATAAATATAGTTTATGGGTGTCTCAAAAAGGATGCTAAAGGATCTAGAGTGGATTTGTGCTAATTCTTTTAGGAATCATAGGCATTCTCAAAAATCACCCTATTTCATTTTAGGACAGCTAAAATTTAGATGCTTGATTACAGTAGTTTTTAGAAAACACTAATGATAAAGTATAACTATATATTGTAATCTATTTTTATCACATTGCCTTTTCTTTGGTTTGTTGATAGTTTATTTGCTGTTGATAATGTGCTTACATTTAATTGGATAGTTTCACCTCCAGTTGCCTTGGCAATAGGAAATCAAGTTGCCTCTGCAACTACAGCTGGTCTTGGGGAGACAACTTGAATTCCTATTAACAAGGCAACTGGAGGTGAAACTATCCAATTAAATATAAGCACATTATCAACAGCAAATAAACTATCAACAAACCAAATAAAAGACAATGTGATAAAAATAGATTACAATATATAATTCTACTTTATTATTAGTGTTTTCTGAAATATACTGTAATCAACTATCCTTAAGAGCAATCCATTGACACATAGTGTAGTAATCTGGTGATGTTTCACTTTGAAGTTTTTTCCCCACCTCTTCTTCTTCCTTGAAAAGAAGTTTGTTTGGCCCCTGGCTACTCCAGGGCCAAAAAACTTTAAAAAATATTCTGAGTCATCAGGAGGATAGCTCATATATCATTATATGGTTGTGTGGTTGCTATATTATAGATTTGGAGTGCAGAATATTACATCATTTTCAGCTTAGACAATTTTAAATTTCAATTAATTTCATGTCTAAACATGGTTGTTGAGATTGAATTTATCATTTGATTTTATTCAGAGTGGAGCTTCTAGATTGGGACTGATTTTTCCTAGTTTCCTACTGTACATTAAATTTAGATTCCAGTTCCTGCAATTAATATTTGAGTTTACTAGTGGCATTCAAAAGTAATTTGAAATTTGGTTCATGGATTTGACAATCCTGCAATTTTAAAAAACATAGTAAACTTAATGAAAATGATTGATGGATTTGAACGCTTCAAATCTGATTCCAGTTAATTCATTTTGTCCATTGGAAATATGCAGATTGACTTGAACTTTGAAAAGTGTCTATGATTTCTCGCATTTTTAAAAATTCAAATAAAAATACAAATAATTCAATTTAATTAAAAAAAGGCTATCCTGCAAAAGTGATTCAAAATTTAGACCAAGGATGTGACAATCCTGCATTTTTACATTCAGGTTCTGAATTTATAGTAGCTTTGTAAACCAATGTATACAGAACACAAATTATAACTTTATAAAAAATCCAAGTGAGTTAAGATCAGGAAACACACATTACCTCAAAGGCTTAAAATAGTTAATGAAACTTTGAGCTGTAATTTAGATTGATTCAAACTTTAAATTTAGGGGAGAGACATGTATTATTCTACAGCTTTATCCAAACCATGCCTATAAGGGGCAACTATGATGAAAAACACAAGATCAAAATCATGTAAAATATGACCAAGAATATTTAAGTACATGTCATGCCAAAATATTGAAAAACCAGCCACAGACAAAAATGCAAAGCAAATTGATAGTTATCATGGCTGGGTGTAGCATCAACCAAGGAGACTGAGAAGGAGTCCACCCATTGGGATATTGTGACACCAAGGCCTAATAAAAAAGGGCAAGGAGCGGGATAGGTATAGCATTCTGGCTGCAAGTGGACAATAGGCACCTAGGTGAGGTACTACAACCTCAGCAAGACTAAGGATGATCAGAATGACCATCCCATATCTGCTGTGGTCATAAGGAATGACCTCAGCAGATGGTTGTAGGGTTGGTGGAGGAGTGAGAGGGTTGAAGCTGCTTTTCCATCCAGGGCTATGGATTATACTGTTTTTACTAGTGATGACGCTGGTGACTGAGTTGGTTGGTAAGGGATTGTCCAAGGTGATAAAAGAATATGGGGTATGAAGGCAAAGACTACTCTATGGACCATACACCTTATTTAACGTTGTCTGTGTCTGTCTTAATTGGAGGGAAATGGTTTTTATACCATTTTTCTGGTCCTCCTTGGAAGCAACTATTGACAGCTCCTTGGTGGGCTCCAGTAGTCCAACCTTTGGTCACAGGTACTTTGGAAAGGGGGAGGAATTCTTGAGAACAGGGAATGTGGTCCCAAGAATTTTGGACTGGGTAGATGGGAAGTTCTCTGGACTTGGGTTATGGGATTGGTTGCTTAATTCATGGCTGGGAAAAGCTCTGGGGTCTGGGTTTGGCTTATCTGGTTTCATCTGGAGATTGGTCAGATTGATGGAAGCTGATTGGCGGCTAATTATATCCTGCTTAATCATTTGGGGCTGGGGTTGTTTGGCAGTTTGGACTTGCTCCTGGGTAGGGGAATTGTTATCTGGTGCATATGCCTGGCTGAGTGGCTGCTCATCTGATCTTGACCCAATGAAACAGTTAGCAGCTGCAGACATTGTGAGGGTTTCAAAGGCTTGGGGGTCTTCTTTAACAGAGTTTGTTTGATTGGTAGGGGAAACTGAAGCATCTTCCATCAGATGATGCTTCATTACATCAGTGGGTGAAGTGGCATTGATTTTGTGGGTTGGCTGCAGGGTGGCATGTGGGTCAGAAATGGTAGATGGGACTGGAGCAGGAACTCTAATTTTTGTGGGACTGGCTGCTTTGGTTGGAAATGAAACAGATTTAATTTCCAAGTTATTCAACATACCCAGTTGATACTGGATCTGCTGAATAACCCAGCAATAATTGTTAACTAATTGATGGGAGCCACCCAGCTTATTTGTAGCATTGGAGCTGGTGGCTCTGCTACTGTTGGGGCTGCTAGCCCCCCTGGGCCAGTTTGCAAACTGGCCCAGGTGATTTTAACTGATTTTGCTGTGGTAATAGTATTAAAACTGATATCTCTTTCAAGAGTTGGTTCTCACCTGCCCTGGTGGTTTGTGGGCAGTTTGAATCCCCCAGCAGTTTTCGCGGTTGTCCGCGTTTTTGCTTTCCAGCAAAGATTGTGGGTTTGATTCCTGGGTTGGTGATTTTGGATTTTGCGGCCCTTACAATAGTAGAAGCATCAGAAAATCTCTATTATGATATTCTTGACAAAGAAAAGCCACTGGAAACCAAGGAAAAAATTTGTCCCAACAGGCCAAAAAATACATAAAACAACTATGCTTTTAACTTGACTTGCCACCTAATTAGAATAAAACTGATATTGCCTATATATTGGTAGTATCACTGTTGATTCTACAATATCTTTGCTCATGCTGGCTCATTAGGTACAAAAGGTATCTATAAAACTCAGAAACAAGCCAACATGTCTTTTGAGCCAGCTAATAGCGCTCATTAAAAACGGTACAAAAATGATAATTTCTTCAATAAAAATAAGATTCTCAATTCCTTCTTTCTCTACTCTGTAACATATTTTAGTACAGAAGCTGCAACCTTTTATAATCACCAGGTCAACTTAGTAATGAATCATATTGCTAATAGCACTAGCTGTCAGGATAATAACAGGTTGAGGTACAAATAGTAGTCTTGGCCTCAGAAAGGGCTGTTGGCTTATAGGGCAACACCCAGCACAGAATAGGTCCTAACTTGATATGCATGAGAGGAAGTACTATAACAAGAACCATTAGTAAAAACTATATAATCTATTAATTCTGTTAGATTAATGTAAAATACCTCAAGGATTTGAGTGATATTAGAGTCTGTGGTCTCAAAAAAACTTTAAGGCATCTGGGCTAGGGTGTCTGGGATGATTTCATGGGTACTAAATATATGAGCAGGTATTGTACTTATACCAGAATAGTTGATGTTGAACAAAATACCAAGTGCTCTCTCTATTAAAGGTCTCTGGTTGTTTAGTCAAAGCTTCATGATTATCAAGGAAAATATTCTCAAGGGTGAACTTCTTTTAAGCTGAGCTTAGTGGGTATTCAGTAAAACTGCAAGGGTCAAAGAAAGCACCATTTTGGCAAAAACTGTGGTATGAGAGTCCACCTGATAATTAACAGGTTGATGGTAATGATCAGGACACCAGCAGATTTGGTCCAAAAAATTTATAGAAATAAGACCAGATAAGGAAGTATTTGGATGAACCAGAGGTCCATAACAACTTTATTATCAAAATGATGATGAGTTTTAGCAACTACTGGAAAGACTTATATGCCTTTGTGCCAATTCTCATCAGATCACATGAAATTATGGGCTGCAGGCAATGGATTACTGTAATCTAGAGAGAAATTGTGAGGTGTCTGGTGCAGCTGATCTTTCATTAGTTGCTTGGTGTCAGGGGACCAACCCTGATCTGCTGGCTTGCTAGCTTTGGGAACTGGCAGGTTGCGGACTGGGTGGGCAGGGCCCACCAAAAGATTGTTGCTAACTTAATGAGGTGAGACATTGACTTGCCCACCCACAATCACAGACTGGCGGCGGGAACAATAGTATCTATTACTCCTGTGAGAGTAATATATACAGTTCCAAAAAGCTTATTGGTGTGGTCCAACAGAAGCTCGGCAGCGGAGGCAGGCATTGGTTTGGGGATGACAGGTGGTTTCATGTATAATTGGTAGGCAGGAAGGAAGTTGCATTTATCTCTGAACAGGCAGGATTTGGTAACATACCAAGGGCCTTCTTGGTTGTATCTGGTTAACTCTGTAGTTTTGGCCAAGAAATCCTGGGCTAGTATGTTGTCAGTGGTGTAGTCCTTGTATTCAGTCTTTAAGGGGTACTCTGTGAAATAGACAGGACCAAAGGGAGCACCTGGCAGGCGGTATGTAGCAGGTGGGCTGGCAGGAGGGTCAGATGATCTTTAAGTTAGCTGGAAGATGACAAGAATAAAATACGGCAATAATTGGGAAACCCGATATCTCATAACCTTTATTTAAAAATGATGATGGGAATTGATCTCAGCCTGAGAGGTATTTATACCACACTGCCAGGCTTCACTTCCTGGTTGGGTTTTCTGGGCTCGGGAGGTTTGGTATTGGGGGTCTTAGATGACAGTGTGGCGCTTGGCACTGGCGGTTTGCCACTGGTTGCTTCAGGATGAGAAGACTTCAAATCCTTCTGTTTGTTGATGTGGATATTGGGTGCCTCTTCAGGTTCAGTGCCTCTTCCTGGGCTTTGGGTGAGTTCAGAATAACTCTCATTGGGAAACTTGTGCATTTTGCCAAGCAAACCACCGGTGTCAGGCGTTGGCACCTCAGGGAAATTCCTGGCATCTTGCACTGGCGGTTTGCTTGCAGAATCCTATGTGACAACTAAAGGTTCAGGTCCTGGCGGACTGGCAACAACATTATCAATTGGTAGTGGGTTATTGAGTTCCTGGCCTATGAGTCTGGCGGTCTGCAAAGAGTTTTGTCCAGGGTTCAACTCTGGTTCCGTATTTTGGGATTCAGGAGCGTCCAAATTGTCATTCCTGACACTTGGCAAGACTTTTATCTAGAGTCTTATGTTTTTTTTGGCTGGCAGGAGCTGTTTCAGAGCAAACCTTCTCATTTTTTGCCTGATATTTATCATTAGCTGAAGCAGAAAAAATATTTCCCACTCCCTTAACTAGGTAGGCTGATGTTTTAGCATAAGTGATAGCCTTGTGTGATACCCTATTGGTTTCAGCGGGAGCATATGGTAAAACAACATTGATCTAAAACTTGGGTTGAGCAGTCCACAGACTTGACCCCCAAAAATGCATAAGTGTGAGTGACTGGCCCTGAGAGCTGTGGATTGGTTGACCCAGGAATCAACATGAAATCTTCAACCTGACTTATAACAAGGATGAAATGTTATTAATAACACTAGCTATAAAGATCAAATGTCTTATCCTTAAAAATTAATTTGTTCATGAAATCAAGCTATGCACACATTACCAAGTTACTTGATATTTATAGTCAATCATTTTCTCACACAAGTTCAATGATATTATAAAAAAAGTTGATCAGTATTGTTGCATCAACATTTTTTATTGAAAAATCTCTGAATCACAAGTATCATGTATGGCTTACTCCAATCAGAACTTTTGAAGATGGGAGGTCTGAAGTATTATAGAATCTAGCCTTGAGGATCTGGACCAGTTTGCCTTAAATTACCCAGTTGAAATTTAGATCCCCAGAATCATAACCCAGTTTTTTTGACAACCTGACCCCCGTGATTAGCAAATGCATGCCTTGGAATAGTAAATTGCCCCAATCTAGAAGATTATAGATATCAACTGATTGGTTTGTTTTCAGGCACTCACCTGCAATACTCTTTTATATAACTTTACTGTATGCCAAGAGTCTGGTGTGAAAGCCCCAAAGATATCCAACTTCTGTTTTTAAGCACAATCTGATTGAAAGCTTAAGCTTGATCAAGCATCACTAGTTATTTTTTAAAGGGTGTACAAGAAAAATATTAGCTTACAGGATTATCTTTATACTATATCACCTCATCTTTTGCTCAGAGTGGATCCCATAAATTTTACTGTTGGGTTACACTTCTCAGATGTATATATATATAACACAAAACAAGGGGAAACATTTTAGAAGAGATCAGTACATTTATTAAAATAGAAGAGCCTTGAATAGCTGTTGATATGTCACATAGATTCCATGTAGATTTTTTGTTTGGAAGGGTATGATTCCTCTGGAAAATTAAGGGGCTTTGCATGTGCAATATCTGTGTTGAGTCTCAAGGCCATCTTCTACTCAATAGTTGTGCCATTTCAGAAGAAATGATTTTCAGAGAGGGAGTCACCAATCATGTTACAACATTACTATAAGTAGGTTGGAATTCAAGGTGTGAAAGATAAGTTGTCAGAAAAACATGTTGACCTACTTATGTTCACTCAATTCAGTAAAGCATAATGAAATTAAAATAGCTAATGTTTACTTACGGAAGAAAGCTTTGTACCTGGAAGTTCAAAGCTATACCCAATGCCAAAGGTAGGCCTAGATTTTGGACTTCCAAGATCTAGAAAGATTGATTCTCAGATAGAGGAGAGGGATCAAGGCAAGCAAAGGGAAGGCAGCAGTAAAGCTTATTGCAGGTAAGTAACTGGTTATGATGCTCTGTGAAGAAGATAGCAATCTTGAAATCTCAGTTGCAACAGGGGGACCAGCAAGATATGGAAGTCCAACAGCAAAGTAAATGAGCCCAGTAATCCCAGGAATGCTCTCATTGGGAAACAGTTGCCGAGCAGCAACAGATAAGATTGAAAGAAAACTTCCACCAGTGATGCCATAGGATACAACAAATAGAACCAAGTGAAAGTAGGTAGTGCCAAATCCCCAAAACAGACATGATAAAGATGCAGAAACAGAGCATAAAAGGAGAATATTCATGCGGCCAAAATAATCAGCACTTTGGCCCATAATAATCCGTCCAATAGAAGTTGATCCATTAAGAAGACCCAGTAGGAAAGACCCATCCCTTCCATCAATTTTGATTGATTCAGCATATAGGGGTATGATGATAAATGGGACTAGATACCCAATGGAGGAAAGAAAAGCACCCAGAAAGAGAATCTGGAATCTAGTCTGTTGAATAACACCAAAACCATGTGTAGTCTTATTCTTTGGGGCTCGTTGATAGCAAAAGCTTAGCAGAAATATTGTTGTGAAGGAGCCACCAGCAAGGGAGCGCAGTGCAGTCTCCATGCTCCACTCTGTAATCATGTATTCAATAGCAGGAGACAAACAAAAACCACCTGCACCATATCCAGCCATGATAAAGCCTGATGCTATACCCAGCTTATTATTAAAATATTGTGCAGGAGCTGAGATGACAGCTATTGTAATAAGAGAGTCACCTATTCCAGAAAGAACACCTAGTGTAAGAAAAAGATGCCAGCTTTCAGAGGCAAAAGAAGCTAGAAGCAGTCCTCCAGAAAAGATAATTGCACCAACAATCAGTGAAATACGGTGACCAAAGTGATCTATAAATCTTCCAGCAGCTACTGCTAAAAAGGAAAATACAGAGTTGGAAACCGAACCAACCAACGTAAGGGTGGTTGTGTTGGTTTTATCTTTCATGATGACCTGATAGTGTTTGATCATAACTCCAATCGACATCAAGATGCCAGGCACCACTGAGTAGATAATAAAGCCAGCCACAACTATAACCCAGCCATAGCCTCCTTCGGGGTAGTGAGGCTCTTCATTGATAGATTGCGCAACATCCAAAGCCTTCCTGTTCAAAGTACTATTTGCATCTTCTAAGCATTCTGGCTTCGGTTCTATCTCCATGTTGTTTAGGCCTTTTCAGTCTGAGAGGCGTAGCTTTATAATACTTCTGCTGGCTCTGAAGCAGCAGATCTAAATTTAAAAGGGCCCAATCCAGATATTTGTTATTTCAAGTTTCTTTCAATAGTGCTATATTCGCCACACTGATATGGAGAACTCGATCTAAGCCATACAATCCTACTCGGCTCCATCCAAGTTTATCCGCTATCCACGATCTATTATATTTCCACAAAAGACAAGCTGCTCCAAGGTAGATACCCGGTTTAAGCTGATACTTCTTGTGGAGTAACCTTGGCTTGGACTTATAACTTTGACTAAAGGTATAGTTATAATCTAAATGTTGGCTATACTTCCCGCAAAGGGCATCTGTGGGATGCGAAACTTCAGACTTTGAGAGTTCAGAGTTAAAAGGGCAGCCCAACAAAGTAAAAAGCTGATGATTTTGATGATCGGGAATAAAGTTTGTTGAATTTTAAGCTAGAAGATATAATTTCGATATGGATTTATTAAAATATTAAAATATAACTTATGATAAAATATAGGATGTATTATAGCACAAAAAGATAAGATATTGTTAACACCTAGTTAACCTTGCTTGACTTAAACTGCTATCTGGAAATCAAGTTGAATATCAGACTCGTGACCTCTTTTCAATATCACATTCTTTACTTTAAAATTTAAATGATTTTAAAGAGGAATCGAGAGCCTAAGTCGTTGAATAGCTCTCGTTTAATAGAGAGAAAATTTCTCCCCAAGCTTTGTCACCTCAGATTTAGCTCATCTTATGAGAAATGGCCTCACTACACAAAAATTCATTCTGCTCCATAAATTCTACTTTGGATTATGTTTTACAGATAAGTGTAGCCAATCAAAAAGTGAACCAAAAGAAAACCTGTAATATTTTCCGACAACCTTGTATCAATAGATTATTGATAATATTAGAAAATCAATCTGTATGAGTTTGTCTATGAAAAGCCTCACTTCATCTAGTATTCAAATAACCCCAAAGCTACGTATAAGTAAGCAATTTTGACTAGAGCTCAAGCCTAGCTAAAGCCTGCCAGCAATATAATCACTGAAAGTATTAGTTAAAAGCATTTAAATACCAACTACTGAACTGCTTAAATGATACTATAACTTTCCTAAGCCATTTTTAAAAATGACTCTTGCAAAGCCAAAATATGCGGATTTAGATTTTTCGGGAAGACTCTATTTTAACTTAGTTTCAAAGGCTATCATTTTTATTGACAAAAAATGATGAACCTTTACTTTTCTATTACTTCCTTGAATATCTTAATCACTTAAGACGACACTTTCCCTGTTGTCATCAACTTCCAAATTGTTGTGAAAAATTGTCAAGCTTAAGAGTTATTGTGATCAAAATACTTTTTTATTATTTCTCTTTGAAGCTACCCTCATACCCTGATACTTTATATGTCCAGCTTCAAACTTTATTTTCCGATGCTTTTATATCTTATCTGACTATTTCTTAATCTAAATTGCTTATTTAATTTTATGTACTTTCTAATTTTAAAATTGGTGACTTTTTTAGGGTTATTTCATCCATGTGCTACCTTATATTTCCTTTACGGCTTGGTTGTACTTTTTTAGCTTTTTTGAAAGGATCCTTTGTGCAAACTGTAATCATTCCAGCCGTTCAATCTGGTCTACAAGCACATATTTAAGGTCTAATTTTCTATCACAAATAAAGTTATCCCAAGCATTTTTTATTCTTGTGATTTATTAAATTTCATTGCTTACAACAAAATTATCTTTCACCAGACTGTCTTTTCAGCTCTTGCTCTTACTCTTTATAAAAATATTATTTATGAAGCCCTTATGCTATTTGTTGAAATTTTAGCTGAGGTTATATTGTGTTGATTACAAGTCACAAAGTAAAATTAGAATTAAATATCATTGCAATCCAGTTTTTTACTCTTGCTTAAGTTTGCGCTTCCTTAACTTTAAAAATCAAACATTATTGTAATTCTTGAGCCTGAAAAATTAGCAGAATATCAAGTAGGATTTAAGTAAATCAAGGTGAAACAAACCATCTAACTTGTGAAGACTAGAAGTCTGTTCCGAATATAAATGTTTATTAATAAGTTTTAAAAACCATTTGATTGCATGGTTGATTTTTATAATTTTTACATGTTTTTATCTTTTCAAAGTTGAAGCCAGCTAAAATGAAGCTAGTCATGCCATTTTGCAAATATGAATTAAGCTTGAATAAGAAACAAGACAAATGTTTCTCTTGGATTGCTTATTGGAAGATAGTGTAATATTTCTGTTAAATAGTTCATTATATGCTTTGGGCTACATTAGGTATCACTGCAACTGAACCTCTGGGGTTCGGTATTTAGAAGAATGAAGAAGATCTTTGCAAGAGAAATGTAAAAAGTGAAAAGAATATCTTTTTATTGTCAAGAATAAAATTCTTATAATGTAAGAGGAACCACCAATCTAGGTATAGATGGGTGAATGTTGTTGTCCACGATTTGGTGAATCCCATTGATTGTGATTAATTGATAATAGGAACTTGGCTGCAATCCTTTTTGAGTAATATGAACAAATCATCTTCTTGATAGTGGGTAGGCTTGCGTGACTTGCTCTCTGCCTATGTGGATTGTAAGTATATGGTGACAACCATTGATGCATGTATGGCTATAACACTTTAGTTACCAGTTTTGAAGATTGCTTTTTAAAGCTCAAAGTCCCAGGGCATGAATTAGATCGATGTTTAAAATCATGTTTGTCTCAAAACCTTAAATTTAGACTATCAGAGCAAACTTTTATAGACTTTGGCCAAAAATAATTAAAGTTCATACTGCTAACTCTTCAAACCAAACCAATTTCAACCTGACTTTCAGAAAAAGCTTTGAATTTCGAGTGCATTCAATCTTTTTAAATGGTAAGTTAGATTGAATTATAACTCAAGCAACATTAATTGATGAAATGTATTTAACTTAGTATCTAAAGCAGTCCCAACTTGTTTACTTAAAAAGCATTTAATCTGACGCATATTTTTGCTATGTAGTCACTAGAATCTCATAAGCTTTCTGGCTGAAATTTCTTCACTATTAATCTTATATACTATACATCTTTTAATTTGTGGCCCACCCATCAGATCATTCTTTTCTTCTTCATTGTTTTAAATTGAAGGGAAAAGTGTGAAAGAGAAGTTTTCGATTCAATAAGAGGTTAAATCTAGTAATTGTCTGGTAATAAGGTTGCTTTTTGATTTTTCCCTCTTGAAATTTTCTTTGTGTATTTTTAAATAAAAAGCCTTAAAACTGAATCATGTGAGTATTTTATTAAAAAAAGACAGAAATCAGAGAGAACCAGGAGAACTTGATACAAGAGCAAAAATCAAACCTGTCAAAGAAAAAATCCCTGACTTTTTTAAAAAAAGTGACAATTTTTATTGCTTGTTTTTAGCACTTACAATTTGCTTATTTTAGAACATCTACAAACCATCTATCTTGGCATATAGCTTACCAAAGGTTCAAGCTTCAAGCCACTAAGATAGTTACCTTGTAATAGAAAGCAAGATTGAGGCCTTAAGAGTTCTTTCATAAAGTTTGGGGGTTATCATTTTAAAATGTCATTCTGTTCTGTAAAAATCCCTGATTTAAATTTCAATTATACAGAAGTTTGCATAGCTAAAAATGAACCAATTGCCCCAGCCCAAGATGAAATCCAGGTGGTGGTATAAGATATACACTTTGTTAACAAAAAAACTCGAGAAGTTAATAGGCAAAATATACAGTAGTTTTCTAAACTGCAGCAACAAGCAAAATTGAGTCATCTGTAGGTGAAATGGACTTAACTGAAAGCCAAATCAATTCAGCTCAAAGCAAAACCAAGATTTGATGAACTTATATCAATTTACAATAGATCTGGGCCCACTTTTGTTTCATTTATGTTCATTCCACCTACAGATGACCCAATTTTACTTATTGCCACAGCTTTGAAGACTACTGTAGCTTTACAATATTTTGAGATAAACAAAACTATATGAGCCTAAAACAAGGTTATTTTAGTCCAGAAAGAATTGAAACTGTTTCACTTAAAGGCCAACTCTACACAGCAAAATCAACTTCCAACCAGGTACCTGATTGCAAAAATAGCCAAGCACACATAAAAAATAGACACACAACCTTAAAAATGGGACAGCCAGCAAAAAGAAAGCCAGATCTGAAACAAAATCAAATCAATCACACTCTGAATGCAGTTCAAGTTGACCAAAATTCTGATCAGTCAACAAACACACTATAATCAAATAACAAAGCTGGCCAGCCACAAAAGTGATCATTCCATTCACAAGACAACACAGTTTCTGTCAATCTGATTGCTCCCATGACTTAAAATAGAAGGGGGGTCTTTTTAGAGTGAACCCACCAAACTTTTATCCAGGAACTATAGCACTAGGTTTAATTCCTGTATTTTTAAATCTGGCCGCTTAGCCTAGGAGTGTATCTGAAATAGGTGCACAAAGTTTAATACACTTAATACCCTAGAAATATGTGAGGTTCCTGTTTCAATATAAATTCATTTAATTTTTAATTTAAAATAGTTCATACAGGCAATGTGAACTTTGACATTGCAAAGAGACAATACCAGGAGAGCTGTAATTGCAGGTTGCTGATCAAAGAAGTGCAGCTATCATGGGTCTAATTTACACCATACAACTTAACTTGAGCCAGGAAAAAAAAAGGCCGTACATTTTGCCAGTCTCAGGTATGGGCTTGGTTTTTGACAATCTAGATGCGTACTCCAAGATCTGGCCTAATCTTAGCCTATGCCCTGTGGAGATAACCAGGCAGCTGTGCCCTCATTCACTTTAATTTGACAACCATATAGTAACAAAGGCCAGTTAGATCCATCTAAATCCAGCCTAGGTATCATCATGATTGATTTATCTCCAGAACAATATTTTCTAAACAATGCAACTATAAAAAATAATGGGTCTGGATAGGAGTGAAATGACCTTTAAAAATTTCTCATCCATCTAAATTTTTTCAATGTAGTGATCAGGCAAGAATTCAAGCTGTTGTGAAGAGATTAAACATGTGATTGCCCAGAAGCAGTTGGTGCTGCTCAAGCTGCAACTGAATAACACCTGATGCATCATGCTTGTACTTCTTCAATAAGTCTCATACCTTCAAATGGATGAAGTTAGGCTGCAACTTGGACCCTAGGAAATCTTTGCCACCATCTGCACAGCTCCTAATGCAAGGCTTGCATTGGTGCTCTGGTTCTGATCAATTAAGAGGGTGATAAGTAGAATCTTGTCAATAATTTTCCAAATAACTCATAAGGCTGTGCCACAATAACCTGATGCCTATACATTATTTCTGATGATGTCATGTGTATATACTATTACAAAATAGAACTAGCTCTTTAAAATTACAGAATAGCTATAAAAATATGCCAGAGAGTAAAAAAAGAGAAAACAGGGTACATTCATTGGTGCATTTCTAGAAGTTTTCCCCAAAGGGACAATTGCTATAAATTCAAACTCTTTAGGAGGTTTAATTGGCCTTGTAAATGGCAGCTCACAAGATGAACTCTGTGAAAGCCTTTCCTTTTGCTTTTGTTCTGAGGTTTTTATCTTAACCAAATATGGAACAATGCTAATAAGTGAGACTTTCAAATCCTTACCAGCCTCTTGCCACTTGGAGTATCTTCACTAAGGATATACATATCATACCTTGGGTATAGATTGAACACCCCTTTTTCTCAATAAAAATTAAGTTCATTTTTGCTCATTAATTTTGACATTAAATTTTCAGTACTCATATTTTGTTTCATGAGAAGATCTCATCTCTATTCATATACAGATTAAACAGGCTTAAAGCTAGAACATCAAGTTTTACATATTTAAGACTTTCACCCAAGCTCTTTGTTATGTCAAGTAACAAAGCTTAACTCAACAACAATGCTCTACCAAAGCTGAAACAATTGCATTGATGGATATCAATAGGACAAATCTCTTAAGGATTAACACATTATCTAGAGCTCAACTAATGAAAAGTTTGGAAACAGTGGCCATGTTGACACTATAGTAAAGAACAGATTTTGTTTCTAACAATGGCGTTTTTGGATATTGACACTTTTTTAATTAACAGTAAACTTTACCCTGAACATTTTTAATATAATTTTTTTTGAAGTACATCATTATACTAAAATGACCTCAGAGAGTTCAAAAGTGCAATAAAAATACCATAAGAGTAAGAATAAGGAGATATAAGCAAGTATTTTTCAATTCACTATGTAAATTACATTATTTATCATAAAAATATTTTTTATTCCCATAAAAATTAAAATTCCAATGAGAAAAAAATAAAGATATTTGATATATAATAACAACTACAAAATATAAGAAATTTCTGTATTTAAATTATTATACTTTATATAGGCACAACTTTGAATATATTATTTTTCAATTGTAAATTAGCAAACATTAAGATATTTCTTATACTACCACCTTTGAAATATACATAAAACTTACCATTTATACCTAAAAATATTAGTAGTATATAAATAAATTAATTAAAAGTTTAAAGGTAAAAATATACAAGAAAAGCAAGGTTTATTGGCTAAATTGAAGCCACTAGCAAGTTCAGTAGCAACATTTTCAAGGTATTTTTTGAGTTCTTGCACCTTGTATTTCTTTTTAGCTACCTTTTTTACCGCCTCCTGATTGTCCTTGTCCTCACCCTTCTTCTTTTTTGGAGCCACCTGGCTGGCCAGGTTGCAGAACTTTGAGACATTTTGGGCTTGCTCCTTCTGCAGCTTTAGGAAGGATTTGTTGCACTTAGGGTTAGCACCAAACCTAGCCTTAAGATGCTTGAGCCAAACCTCAAGGCTAGAGGTTGTCTTCATTTACCCATTGACACAGGCGCTCTGAAAGTTTCAAGATGTAGTATGCTTACTCTTCCCTCTCCTGGAAGTCATCTTCTTGCCAACCCATTAGCGCTCAAAGTAATCAAGGTAGCTCTTGAAAATTTTGGAGTGTTTTTTGACATAAGCATCCTCCAGGAGGGCCTCAAAGCCAAGCCTAGTATGCCCCAGCCGCACAAAAGCTTAGGAAGCAAACTGAGTCAAGGCAAAGAGGCACTTCCCTTTACCATCATTGAGATACTTCTCAAAGAGGCCCTTCTCACTCTTAAGATGCTTGATGAGGGCCTGCCTAAAATGGAAGAAGCAGCCCTGGACTTCTCCATTGAAGGTGGTCTCAAAGGCTCTGAACTGAGCCTGCTCAAAGTCCATTATGATAACCTTTGGCCCAATTCAGCTTGCATGAGCTAGCTGCTCAGCGGCTAGGGTCAACTCATCCTTCTCAGCAGAGGAGGGTTTGCCTTTGTGGCGTGAGTGGGAGGGGGGAGCTGGTTGGTGAGAAGGGAGCTCAAAGCATCCTGGACAATTTTGAATGCTCTGGTGTAGACTTCTGTCTTGGCACCAGGCAGGAAAAAGAACACAAGAGGGATGACCTGGTCATTGAACTGCCCATGCAGGACCCAAAGCTGCTTGAAGATGGTTGGGCAGGTTGCAAATGTGCCGTCACACAGCCAGGTGGTAGCAGTATTGAGCTGCTCCAGGTTTGGGTTGTGGTGTAGGATATAACCCTATCCTCCACTTCCTGCCCATTGTCATGGAGCAGGAACATCTCACCATGCTCAGTTTTTTTGAGGGCATCTGTGAGGACCAGGTCTTCAATTTTAGTGGTGCTCTTGGCCAGGAGATTGGAGGCTTGGCGCCTATCACTTACAAATTTGATCAACTGGTATGAGTTGACGCCCTCTTGAGGTTGGTGGGGGTGAGGTACTTGCACGCAAGCATGGCCAGCTGGGTTGGGGAAAGATCTTTTTAAGTGGGCATGACCTGGACAAGATACCTTTTGAGGCAGCAGGCTATGATGATACTTGGGCATGATAAAAGTGTGATTGACCTTGGTTGTTTGCACCTTATCTCAGTGTTAGTGTTGAGCTGCACTGAGCAGAAGCGGTCCTTGCATGCATGTTATCAGCTCTTGAAGCCCCAGTTGGCATTATTTCAGGAGAAAATATAAACATTAGCTATCATGACTGGCCCACCCTTCACATTCATGATGGGGAAATACTTTGGCAAGGAAGAATAAGTCTTGAACTTCCTGTCAACATTACAAATTTTGTGTGTCACAAGAGGGTCCCAGGAGCCAGCAGGAGCATGGCAGAAGCCAGGGAAGTAATAAGGACACAGCTTTGAGTCATCCCCAGATAAGCTAGAATGGGGAGAGCTTGATGGTGGGGGAGAAGAAGGGGCTTATCCTGGTGCTCCTCATGTGCAGGAGACTTATAATTGAGGGGGGACTTTGGAGCTGAGCTCTGCTCAGGAGAGGGCCTGAAAGAGGGCTTGCGGCAGCCTTATTTGAGGATGAAATCTTCTTCTTTTGGACTTTGGTAGCCTTATAGGAATGCTTGTGTTTTTGGGTCATTTGGAAGTATTATTGTCCTATAAATAATAAATAAAAGGCTTTAAAATAAAGAAATACATTTACAAAACAAAAAAAGAAACTATAAAACCACAATAAATAAAATTTAACCTTATAAGGCTTTTATTGGGGATGTATAAGTAAAAACAGTGTAAAAAGTTTTATTTTATTAAAGTTTAAGCACAAATCCAAAAGTTAAAAGCCATATGCAGAAGTCTTAAAGTTAGAGGTGGATCTTATTTTAAAAATCCAAGAATGAAAAAGAGTAAATCTGAAAATGCACCATATTAAAAATTCAGGTGTTTCTATCAAGTAAAAGGAAAGTTTTATATCTACAAAGTGAAAAATGTCAACATTATGGAAGACAATTACCAAAAACATGATAAATTCTTGTAATTGATTAAGAAAATTGTGACATTATCAGAGACAACATGGGTGTCAGGAGATCCTGATCCATCAGGGTTGACTGAATCATATTCTCATTACTGAAGCTATGGGTTAATAATAGATGGGCTACCACCAGATGAAAGACATCTATTCCAGATGATGGCAAAAATATATCAAGCTAATTATAGGCTTACAATTTGGAAGATACCTGGGATATTCAGGATCAAAACCATTGGTTGATCAAGAAGCTCAAATAATTAAGTGCAAACAATTCAGGATTACTAAGGAAGACATACCTCTGCCAGATGGAATAAGACAGAGTATTATAACATCCTGTTTCACCAAGAAATGGGATAAAGGACTGCCCGTGTGTAGAGTGCATTACACTGAGCACAAGACGGGACCCCACCCAATGGATATCAACTTATTTTATCTCAACTGAGTCAATTAGTATCCAGGCTGAAGAGGAGAAACTAACAGCTTAGGATATTACCTCATTCTATAATCACAATTCAGGTTTAAAATCCAACTCTGAGGGTTTAAATTAGTAGCTTAAGGATGATAGACTAGCTAGTAAGAGTTATCTGCAGCTAGAAACAAGTCTGGCTGAAGCTTGTCTATGCTATTAAAAGCCCTTCTAAGATCACTTGGAAGTCAGAGAATTAATAACCATCCACATTACTAATCACTGAATAGTAGTAGACCAGGTATTCAATAAGAGTGTATTATTGATAATTTTTAATTCCTGCCAACCCACCTCTGCCCAAATGTGGGGTTCCTGTCCATCAGTCCCCAAAGTGTGTCCTGGATTGTAGCCAGGGACCAGCTGGAAGGGATTTTCATTCTCTAGTTAGGGAAAATGTATATCAGAAATATGTATAGGGGTCAAAATGGGCTTTTATTTATTCTCAAAAGGAAGATCTCCTTAGAAACCTTCTGGTATATGGCCCAGGGGGTCAAGGAAACAATATGGATTTGCCAATACTTGGAGTCATCCAACAATATCTTGGAATCCTTGTACTTGGTCTTGGACTCCTGCACCTTAGCCCTGGACTTCTTCTCCTTAGACTTGGAGTCCTGCTCCTTAAACTTGGATTCCAGCACTGTGCTTAGAATCCAGCTCCTTATTCTTGGGCTCCTGCTCCGTTATCTTGGACTTCAGCTTTCTTTATAGCTCCAGTGGTCTTGTTATTCCAACTGTCAGTCCAATAAAGCTCCTGCTGGTGATTAAAAGGCTTCCAAAAGCCTCTTGGCAGAAATTCAAAAGACTTCAAAAAGATCCTATCAAAGACCCAGAAAGACCTTCAAAAGACCCAGTAACTTTCCAGCCAGCCACCTTTTTATAGTGTCCTTTTCCCAACAGTTCCGCCTTCAAAATGGCTTTCTTCAGAAGCTTAAACCATTGCTGCTCACTTTTCCCTATAATAACTTAAGCTTACATACTTAATTTCTCAAAAGCTTAAAGTATTAATTCACTATTTCCTTGCTTATACTTTAAGCTTTTGGCTTCTAGCCAATCATTTTCATCAGGAAACCTGCCAGAACTCAACCAATGAATGCAGAGCGCAGAAATAGACCATTTCTGAAGTTCCACTGGGATCCAACTATGAAAATAATTTCCACAGCTCAAACTGCTCAAATCAACAACTCTTTGCACACCAAAGCATTAACCAGTTCACTATTCCGGCACCAGTCTATCCTGCATTCAACATAAACCCATTTAAATAGTAGAATACTATTTAAGCTGTTCTTTCTGGACCTCTTCAACAGTTTCCTCATATATTTACAAATCTTGTAAAATCCAAGGAAAACATCCCACCAAAACAACTCAGTATCCAGCTCTCATAGCAATATACCTTCACCTATCATAGGAACTTAATAAATAAATATCTTACCCACACTTCTATCCACATTACTTCTTGATTTTAATACTAAACCAAGGCAAAAAATTCCACATCTTTTTGTTTTGGCAAGTCAATTTGGCAAAATCTCAGCTCATTTCTCCAGACCACTAGTTCTTCACCATCATCTTTGGGTTCTTCAGCCAGCTTTTTAACCACATCTTCCAGCTCTTCAGCTTAACCAGCAATTAGTTCATCTCAGTCAACAAACAGCCTATTCCAGGCTCCAAACAGCTCATTTCAGTCTTCCAACAGCTTATCAATGCTCTGGATACTCCTTTATCATGACCAGCTACTTCTGCATCATGATTGTTGAGCCCTTCAACTTATCCTCACTATGAACCACCTTAGTTCCCTCTGCACAATGAACCATCTTGGTTCACATGTTTCAATATGAATCAACAGTCTGTCAACTAGCCTTCACTGTGATCAAACAGTCCCTCTCACTAGTCTTCTCTGTTAATTCTGTGAACCACCTTGATTCTTTATCTCAGTCCCCATTACCAGAACTTGTAGACCCAGGCATGAGTCTACATTGAGCTAGTGTTTGACAGGGCCCTCACAAGTGGCACTTCACTTAGGCCATTCAACCATAGATCAATGTCTATGTGTTGTCTTTACTCACCCAGGTGATTAAGTCTGAGCTTTCAGTCACAGAGTAATCAGCTCTACTTCCCAGAGGCCTGATCACACCAAGTTCTGCAGCTGCTTCCCCAAGCAAACTGCCTTGGTGACACCTCCAAGCAAATCTATACCCTCCAATGCTCACTTTTTGTTCTCCCCCAAAGCTCCCATAGGGGCATAAACAAGGACACCCTGCCAGTCTGTTAGGTAGGATGCTTGCTCACAGACCTCCTGTAAGCGTATCAAGGTAAGTAGAGCCCTCAGAGCTCTTCCCCTCCCTGGCAGCCCGCATTACCTGCCAGGGGTCCAAAACCTTCTCCCCCCAGACAGACAAAGTTCCCTGCTTGCTATCTCAGTCTTCACCCTTCCACAGCCACAGTTCCCTGCTAGGTGAAGAACTATAGCCCAAAGCAGCCAATATCTTCTGCTGGGTGAAGGCAACATCTGCCTCTGGTAGACCTTTGTTATCTATCAGCCAGGCCTTACTTACCCTAGTAGTCCGATGTTACCTACTAGGCTCACCCTATTTACCCCTAGTAGCCCTATGTTACCTACTAGGCCTCTACCTGCAACAAACAACCAGAATTTTGCTTGGCCAACATTAGCCCCGCCTGCAAACCACCAAAAATGTGGACCGTCACACCAAAGCTGCCGGTATTGTGTCTATTTAACACAGGATCTTTCCATTTGCTTGGCTCCAGCAACAATGGAACCCTGCAAGTTGCTGCATTAACAAAAGCACCAATTGGAAGCAAATTTGTCTTTGTACAGATTCACTTTTATCAGCACAAACAAAATGTCAAAATACTCCAATAAATATAATCCTTCTTCCTCAAGAACCCTAAATCTTGAGAATGGGCACTGCCAACATTTTTTCAAAAATTTACTATGCTTTTTCATAGTACACTAAATTAAAGTTAAGCAAACAAGCAAATGTTAACCATTTTTGGTGTTATTTTGTCCAAATAATAAAGTAAAAAATAAGGTATATAAGAATAAGTTAAAAATCATCAAAGCTCTTTATTTTTATATTAAAAATAATGTTTTGGGGATAAGGATAAGATATTTTACTATTGCGCTTATGTGAAGTTGTTAAGAAGTGGTATTCAGATACTGTAAATTCAAAACCTGAATGTAAAAATGCGGGATTGTCAAATCCTTGGTCCAAATTTTGAATCACTTTTTTGGGATAGCCTTTTTTTAATTAAATTGAATTCTTTGTATTTTTATTTGAATTTTTAAAAATGCAGAAACTCATAGACACTTTGTAAAGTTCAAGTTAAACTGCATATTTCCAATGGACAAAATGGATTAACTGGAATCAGATTTGAAGTGTTCAAATCCAACAATCATTTTCATTAAGTTTACTATGTTTTTTAAAATTGCAGAATTGTCAAATCCATGAACTGAATTATTTTACAACTGAACCAATGAGGATTCAGTATTTGAATTGGGGAAGACAACAGTCCAATAAAAAGGACAGAATAATAAGAATAAGGTATTTTTTATTGTGGAATATTGTGATTAATATACCATATGGGAAAGCCACATGGCCACAAGAGAGGTGGCATGGTGGCTTGTTCCATGTAAGGATTTGAGCTGAGTAATATCTTGTGTGGGGATCATCAGGTCAAATTAGTAGTACTCCTAATTAGGAGAAAGTGCCCGCAATTTGATATTGCCATCAGATTGGTCCATATTGCTAGATACATCAAGGGGCAGCTCTTTGAATGTCCCCTGTGTATTGTAAGATAAATTGACAGGCAAGTCAGGAAACTCAGTAGCAACACCCCCCCTTGCCCCCTGCTTGTTGTCAGGCACCAGGATTGGAGTTTGAAGAAGATCTGGGAAGGTCTGCATGAACAACCTTTGTGTGGGAATGGCGCAGCAGGGGCGCAAGCAATCATGGTGAAGTGTCTTGGTGTTTCCTTGGGCATCTTCAAGTTGATAGGTGTGATTGTCATAAATTGCAGCTATCTTGAAGGGCCCTAGGTGGTTGGGCTCCAGCTTAGTCAAATTGGGATTGAGGGTATAGACAGGGTCACCTACAGCATATCTGGCTTCAAGGTGCTTTGTCCCTCCTTCAATTTGTTTGTTCTCAACTTCCTGGGCTTTGGCGCGCCATTGGTTTAGGGATGGAGTCATCAACAGGGGGGCTTCCTGGGAACTGTAGACTGTAGCTTTCCCTGTTTCACTCCTGTCAGACTGTTTGGCGTCCCAAAGGCCAAGGCACTAGGGCTGAACCTGGTGCCTTGATTAATTCTTGCTTGTAGGATAAGTAGAGCAGTAGGCAAGTGTTCAGTTCACACGGTATTGGGGGTGCTCCTGTGAGAGCTTGGCAACCAGTTGGACCAGGGAACCGTTTAATTGCTCCAAACGCCCATTGGCTTGTGGATGGTAGGGGGTGATGACTATCTGTTGGAGGGCATTCTTGTCACAGTACGCCTTCATGACCTGGTCAACAAGTTCAGGACCACCATCTGTGATGAGACGTTTGGGTTGCCCAAAGTGGGCCACAATTTCCTTGCCAATGAAGCGGGTGATGATGGTAGCAGTGTGATTAGTTGTTGCCCACGCCACTGGCCAGCAAGTGAAGTAGTTGATGGCAGTTACTATGTATTTATTTCCCAGTCTGTCTTTGGAGAGGGACCCAACCACATCAAGGAACCACTGCTCAAAGGGCTCCATGGCCTTGATGGGCAGGACAGACTTGGGCAGTGTAGATTTAGATGTATTCTTTTTTCACAGCACACATGTTTCAAGGAGATCCAGGATATCCTGGCGCATACGCAACCGCCAAACCTTTTGTTTCATGATCTTGAAGAGATTTTGTCCTCTGATGTGACCCAAGGTGCGGTGGTAGTGCAGTATTGTGTTGTCTTGTTGTGTGGTGTGGATTTAAGGCATCTTCTCACCTGTCTCTGCCAGGTGGCAGACTTTGCCAGCATTGGTGGTGAACTGGCTCTCATTGTCCTTCAGCTTGGAGATGATTACTGAGTTAAGACCTTTATAACAGGTGGCTTAAAGATGTAGATAAAGTATGGGACAGTCTGAGTCTAAGCCATCATATCCCGTGATGAACACTACATATAGTCTGGAGAGGGTGTTGGCTGTGACAAGTTCCTTCCCAGGCTTGTATTTGATATGCAACTGGTAATGGGACAGGCACTCAACACAGCCTGCTTGATGCTGGTTTAAGTATAACTGAGTGTTGAAGTACTGAAGCAACTTGTGATCTGTCAGGACGCGGAGTAGAAAGGTGGCACCCTCCAGATAATAACACTATCTCTTGACGCAGTGCACAATTGCCGCTAACTCTTTGTCATGTATGGGATAGTGTTGCTCTGAGTTGGTAGGCTTCCTGGATTTTTAGGCCACAGGAAGAAAAACATCTTTGTAATTTTCCACCCTTAGCACATTCCCTATGGCTCTGTCAGGGACATCAGTCTCAAGTTTGTACTGTTGGTTCCAATTGGCAAATTGTAGTACGGGTGCAGTTATAAGCTTCTGCTTTAACGTCTCAAAGGCTTGATCTCTGGCAGATGTCCAGTGGTAGCACTATTTTGTGTTTAAAAGCTCAATGAGGGGTGCAATTAGCTCTCTACAGTTGGGGATAAACTTTTGCACATAGGCAACCATGCCCAAGAATATACACACCTGACCCACATCAGTGAGGAGTGGCATGCTTGTGAATGCCTTAATCTTGGCAGGGTTGGGCTTTATTCCTTGGGCAGAGATGGTGTGCCCAAGGAAAAAGGCTCTAGCCAGAGAAATTTGAATTTTGAAGGCTTGGCCCTTAACAGGTTTTTACAAAGGATGTCAAGAACAGCACAGAGGTGTTGGAGATGTGTGGTTTGATCTTGACTGAAGACAATAATGTTGTCAAGGTACACAATGATACATTTTATAATTAGATCTTCAAAGCCTTTGTTCATCAACATGGAAAAGGTGGAGGGAGCGGTAGTTATTCCAAAGTTCATGGCTTGGCACTCAAACAACCTGTAGTGTGTACAGAAGGCAGTTTTTGCCTCATTCCCTGGTGCAATGCGGACTTGGTTGTACCCCACAGTTTTATCAATCTTACTTAAGACCTTTGCACCCGCGAGCGTGTCAAACAGGTTGTCAATCAACGGCAGAGGGTATTTGTTCTTAACAGTCACCTCATTTAAGGCGCAGTAGTCTGTGACCAAGCAAAGGGACCTGTCTTTCTTGGCTACAAAGAAGACTGCAGCCCTGTAGGGTGAGAGGAAAGGGTGGATGGAGCCCTTATTGAGTGCGTCTATAAGGTGCTGGCAGAGGGCCTCATCTTCTTTTGATGTCAAACAATAGAGGGGACATGCCTTGGGAAGCAACCTTTGCAGTTTAACAGCATGATGTAATTCTCTTGGAGGAGGCAACTGGTCTAATGCTTCACTAAAGACATCCTTGTACAATTTGAGGAGTGCTACAAGTACTGGTGGAGGTGTGGTGGTCAAGGGAGAGGTGTTGTGGGTTCAGCGCAAATGACTTCCACTGAACACTGATTGAAGTCCAGCTTCCCCCTTGAAGTTGTATGTATTGGTCTCTGTGAGTCTGAAAAATACAGTGTTGTGGGTTAGTTTGCTCATCTCAACGGGGTAAATCTGAAAAGCCACCCCATTTCTGTTGAAGATGATTGCAGATGTATCCCAGTCAATATATGGGCAGTTATGTCAGAGCCAGTCAAGGCCAGCAATAACGTTGTGGCTGAGCACAGCCATGATTGGCCCAGAGAGCTTAACCTGGATGTTCCTCATTCTCTCAGATAAGGGTACCGTCTCTGGGTGATTTTCACTCTGGGGGAACCGGCTACACATACTGCTTTGAATCAACTAGGCACTTAATCTAACTGTTGAGAATCTGCAAATTCCTGGTTGACAATGATGTGGTTGCCAAAGTGTCTACCAAAAGTTTGTGGGTGTTCCCATTGAAACAGAAGAAGTAGGCCAAGCGGGTGATTTTATTAGAAGAATGGCTGGCTTGGAGGACAGGGTTGTCACTGTGGACTTAGAACACGTCTAGGGTTTTGACATTGTGCACATTATAATCACAGGGGTTTTTGGAGAGGAGAGATTGGGAGTGTGGGTCAAGAGGGGTTGCAGAAACTCTTGTATATACAGCTCCCAGACCTTTCTCAGGTCTTCAATATGAGCTAACTGAAGCTTTCCCTTGAGGGGGTGCTTAGCTTCATTCTCCTGCTGACGGGATTGGCGGCAGCCCACCTGAAGATGGGTGCTGCCAGGCGCGGGACAAGACTGAGGGGGGTGCATCATTGGAACTGAGGAACCCCATCAAGGCTTAGTTGTTGGCCTCTACAATGGCTTTATAGCAGTTGTCAATAGAGGTACAACACCCTACAGGAACCCACTTGCAAATTTGGGGCTTAAGTTCATTGACAATAAGAGTAAGCAACATGGTGTTTCCGTTGGTGACAGCTTCTGGGGCAGCGGCAATGGCTTGTTGCCAAGCCGCAAGATTTAAGGAACAGATCCTGTTTATTTGATGGTCAGAATAGAAGTACCTACTACAATGGGTGAAAAGGCTTCACTGTAACGGGATCTGGTGGCATCCCTAAATTTTGCTCACATGACTTTCTGCTCTTGGCTTGCCCAGTTGGTAAACCACACTGCAGCAGGCCCTGTAAGGGCCCAGATTTGGTGACAACTCATATATGCTCAGGCACTTGGAAGATACAAATGTGAGTTTCTGTGAAATGAAGCCAGCTAACAATGCCAGCCCCTTTCACGCCCCTCACAAAATATTTGAGCTGAAGATTTAAAATGTGTTGTGAGATATCTGATTGAGGCAGGGTGACACTTGTGTTGCACTGCCCCAGGAAGAGGCAATTTTACACACTTTTAAGCACCAGCTGATCCTGATAGATAATGTATTCTTTGGGGATGTCCCCCTGGAAATTAGAAGGAAGGTTTCTTGGTGGGAGTAGCCATACAGCCTGTACTCTGTCTTTTCTTGGGAGGAATTTTTCTCTTAGGTAGGTTGTAAACCTACTGCTGCTACTACTGTTGCAACTGAACCAATGATAGTTCAGTATTTGATTGGGAAAGACAACATTCCAATAGAAAAAACAAAAATGAATAGGATAAGATGTAGTTTATTATATAATATTGTGACTAATATATCATATGGGAAAAGCCACAAGGCCACAGGGGGTGGCACAGTAATGTATTTCATATAAGGTTCAAAGCTGAGAGATAACTTGCGCACAGATCAGCAAAGTTGAATTGGCAGCACTCTTAATTAGGAGATAGTGCCCACAATTTGACACTGCCATCAGATTGATCCATGTTGTTAGATACATCCTGGGGCAACTCATTGAGCGCCTCCTGTGTATTGTAGGATACATTAGCAGGCAAGGAGGGAAACTTGGTTGCAACAGTTATTTCCCACCATATGGAGACCTCTTCTTACTATCCTTCAATTTCTATCACAATTGATTTATAGAATAGCTTTATGCCCCAAAGTTGGAGGCAAAACTTGCTAGGAGCTGTGTAGCCCATGGGTACTATAGTGGTTTTCACAGCTATGAGGATAAACAAAATCAAGTCAGCCTAAAATAAAACCCACTCAGCCCAAGATAAATCCAAATAAGCTCAAAGTGAAATTGAAATTAAATAAATTTATGTTGCTTCGCAATATATCTGGATCCACTTTCATTTTGTTTCAACATCAGATGATTTTGTTCTAAGAGGAGTAGATTTTATTCTAGGCTGACTTAATTATGTATCCTCAAAGCTGTGAAAACTACTGTATATACTTCTATAATCATGAAACTCGTGCCAATGTGCTAATTACTGAGACTGATCATATTGAGATATTTTATAGAATTATGCGTAATATCCATAAATCAAGGTCCATAGGTTGAGCTTCGAACTAATTAAATTTAACCCCTCTTTTAAAGGCCTGATTAGCTTTAGTTGTAGCTTCATACCTTCTTTAAGACACTAAGCAGAAGCTTTCAACCAAGTACATGGATCAATCAGATCAACCTTTTTAGTTTTAACATTGTGGCCTATGATAAATAAAAGGTTTCTATTAAGATTTAACAAGTAAGCATTCTTTTGAATATCTTTCTATCAACGGCATAATCTCTATAATGAATAATTTAGTAAGCTTAAGATATACACATCAAGCTTTTGTTTGGAGTTAAACTGACAGACTACAACGTTCAGCCAATCGGCACAGGTCTTACTCTCGCTTCTGAACTGGAAGCATCGGCCCACGAATTAAAAGCTGATGTTTTAAATTATGGAGCTCAACCAGAACTCCATTTAGCAGGATTTCTACCACGTGGAAGGTAAAATATGACTTAAGATCCAGTTTAACCTTGTACCTGAAACTGACGAATCAGCTGAACTGTTTTGATTGAATAAAATTTACTTGGAAAATTCTTAAGAAATAGTTAAATGGTATTGTCTCCCCCTGAAAGGTCATGTAGGATGGCTTTATCTTGTAATTTATTTGATGAAACTAATGTCATTTGGGTCAAAGACAATGTTCAGAGTGCAATCATTGAAGCATCAGGTTGCGCTTGATTTCAAGTATGTCTAAGCTTAGCATCACCATGTGATCATCTGTGTCAAGTAACATCAACACAATCATATCGACCCCCAGATAAGCTCAAGCGGCAAGGTATTTAACCACATGTCACTTCCAACTGCTTCTGTATTCAAAATGTCAGACAACGCACCCAGCAAGATTAGCTCCTCTTTCGAAAGCGCCAAGGGCGCCATCAAGGAGAACGCAGGATGGGCTATTGGGAACGAGACGATGCAAGCCGAGGGTGCTGCCACTCGCGCCAAGGCGGATGCCGAATACAAGGCTGCTCAAGCTCAAGGCTACGCCGAGGGTACAGCGGACTCTTTCAAAGGCAGCATCAAGGATACCGTTGGCTCTGTTATTGGCGATAACCAGATGCAGGGTGAAGGGAAAACTTCCAAAGCTAAAGGGGATGCCAAGAAGTCTATCAACTCTTAAATATGGTTAACGATATAAAGCTACACAAACTTTGCAAATGTTTGATAACTTCTTTTATATGTTATGATAAGCTTAACTTACTATAACACAAGAGTCTATAAATAATTAGATAAAATGATACCATCTATTAATCTTTAAGGATATGAACCGATAAAAAATTATAGATCCCGCTGATTAATTTTTACTAATTAGGTGCAATATCTACTCATGTAGTCCCAGACTTATGTTAATTATGCGTCGTTGGTAAAAAATACGTGCTTATGGAGTGGCCTGCTGCGTAGATACTTAATTATTCACAAGTTAACCATTTTTCATTTTGCAAAAGTCCAGATATATTAACAAATACTTTGGCAAGCGGCCATTGTGGTAAACGATCTAAGTTTTAATATTAGATTAAAGCTCCGTATTTAATTTTTGGTAGAGTTTACATAAATATATGCTGTATTTCATAGCTTTTACGTCTTCGATCATATCCTCCCAGCAAAGCATTCACTTGAAAATTGACTTGTCCTACCAGGTAGAAGGTGGTCCCAGAACTTAACCCGATATTTTACTGGGATTATCTCTTATTTTCCAGATGAATTCCTCTTCAAACCACATGGCTTCGATGATCTACATGGACAGCATTTGGGTTATCAGTTAACTATATGTCCCTCTTCTTCTAAATTAAATAAAGATATCAATCTCTTTGTAAATCTTTCACTTATTTTGTATTATATACATCCCAGAAGTATATTCTTGATAGTGGTAGTGAAGATAGGTTCTAAACCTACTTTACTTGAAGAAATTACTTCACAAAAAAGATAACGGCATTGGTATTTCCTACCAACTGGAGAGCTGACAAGGAAAAGAAGCTGTCCCTGCAGGATACACCACCTTTTTTAATGTCCTAATACTATAAAACAACTCCACTACATCATCAAAAGAGAAACCTTGAACCAATCAATGTAGTAGTAGCACCTGAGATATCTTATGTAGCCTTCCAGCATTGTTGGCTCACATAGGTAGGTAGGTTTGATGGCTTACACCAAGAAAATCTCACCTGGCAGATTCAAAACACAAAAACCAAGTTCAAAGAGTAGGTTATCCTCAAAAACTCTGGACAACCAAGATCTCACTAGGAGCCACAGGAATTGCTGCTGTTAAGTATGTACTTCTGGGAAGTAAATGAAATAAAGTGGAGGTAGAATATAAGATGGAAATTTTCAGGATACCAAGTGCATTGCACCAAGCCATCAAGAGGTTCAGAGTAGGGGCAGATAAGGGTATGGCCCATCAGATAATAGGACCTGACTTCACCAAACATAATAGGGCTTTCCCATCACAGCCCATGGAACAGACACTAGCAAGGCAGAGTAAATTACTCCTGTGAGGTCCAGATAAAGCACTCCAAGGAAAAGACTTCTCTGGCCAGTGCATCAGAGGTAAGTAGGGCTGAAACAGTTGATTTGAGTATCAAAAGTGGCTCCATTAAAACCAGGTAAAAAGAGGGGTTGTTGTACTCCTTTTTAAATACAAGAGAATATACAGTGATGTCCTTGTCATCACAGTGTTGCAACATCTTTGATTACTCTCTCTCAGGGAATTAACACTCCAAGTAGATCACTGAATGACTCACCAAATGGTTCACCGGCCAGCCAGTAAACTGATGGCATCATTATCAGTCAATCATCTATGACAGGGATCACCTAATCCATATCCTAAATGGAACACAACTTGAATAAGCCTCGTGACCCAAGAGAAACATTACTTAGATAAGCCTCATGACCCCCATGACGTACATGGATGCCATGTGGCTTGTCATGATACTATATTTTATTCTATATTCATATTCAATAAAGCATCATTCTCTTCTTAAATCTTCCCCTTATCCCGTTTATTATACTTCCCAGAAGTATAAACTCAACAGTGGTAGCACAGGTAGGTTATCCATACCTACCCAACTCAAAGAAAAAATTCCTCCCAAGAAAAGAACACAAGCAATGTCACTCCTTAATGGCTGGAGAGATTACAAAGTAGGAAAAGACATCCCCCAGGCCTTGTCATCTACAATAATCTCCTTGTACCCATTGACCAGTACAACACTCTCAAAACCCGCAGACTGCTCCCTACCACGCCAGCCACAACAGCACCTACACAACCTGAGATATCCAATATCGTGTTTCAGCGCTTATGTACCACTGAGATTGGCGCCTTTGCAGGACTATGCCGTGAGAAAACCTCTCTTTGGATCAACAGCACTGAGAGCAAGTTTGAACAAGTGGAGTACCCCCAAAGACTCTGGGTTAGCAAAATTGCCCTCTGCGTCACAGGGACTACCTTGCGCTTTGTTACTGAATGGCTAGCTCAACATCCTGACCAGAAGGAAAACTGGAAAACATTCAAAGCCACATTCCTTGAAAAGTTCTCCATGAAGGATTCAAACATGGTGATTATGACCAAACTCCAAACCTTCAAAATGACAGGAACTATCAAGGAATACATTGCCGCATATAAAGGACTACATGACCGTGCACCCAACATCATCAACTTTGATGAACCTGGGCCACTCCTGGACTTCTACAATGGCCTTCCTACACATATTAGATGTCAGTTTGACATGACCCACTTCAAGAACCTTGAAGATGTGTTCTTGGAAGAGAAACACACAGCTCAAAAATCTGACAACCTACATGCAACTAACAAGCGCAAGGAGAGTCTTATAGTTAAGAAGGATATTTGACCCAATAAGCAAAACAATCAAGCCAACAGTACCCATCCTCAAACTGGGAATTACACTGCACAAGCCAACCAGGCAAGCACCAAAGATACCAACAAGGAGGGAAAAGCTCAGGGGAGTGCTTAGGCAAGCTGCCCTCCCCCAACCTACAAGACTTGTACAGAGACCAGGACTTGGACTCAATTGCCATGATCTAAGTACCCTCCAGCAACCCTCTACTATTTGCTGCCCAAACTGGAAGTAAACTCCTCACTTATCATTTCTGTTTTTGTAGATATCAGGGCACCACACTATTTGACACTGGGACAGACCAATCCCTTGTCAACAAGAAATTTGCTGACCTCATAAAACTACCTACCACCTGAAGAAGTATCAGGAGAATCATCATGGCGGATAACAGAAGCACACCAGTCACTCAAGAGAAAAACTTTCCAAGCCCAAATTGGAGATGTGCAAACCACGCTCAGTGGCCCAATCATATCAATCCCCAAGTGTGACGTTATACTTGGACTGGACTGGATGAGAAAGACCAAGCCTCACATTGACTGGGATAGTGCTGCCCTCATCATACAACAAGGAGAGGTACATCATCATGTTTACCCAACCCATCTTGATACGCTTATGAGGGACCATGTATTTGTGAAAATCATGGAAACAGAAGAGGAAACCAACCCTAGCAAAATCAATTAGAGTACCTGTACATATAAGGTCATCCACTTTAAAAATACAGAGACTCAAAATGAAGAGGACCACATCCAAGAACAGCTAGTCATTGAATTCCCTTCTGTCTTTCAAGAAACTTTACCAGGGTTATCACCTGACCAAGGCATAAAACAAAAAATCAACCTCAAGGGAAGTGTACCAAAGACACGACCTATCTACTGCCTCACACCACAAGGAGACAACACCCTAAAAGCTTACCTTGACAAAGCACTTGAAAAAGGACTCATACAACCATCAAAGTCACCTTTTGGTGCTGCTGTCTTCTTTGTGGCAAAGAAAGATGGAGGACTCTGCCTGGTCACAAACTACATAGTGCTCAACAAGGTCACAATTAAGAACAGATATCACCTGCTCCTAATTGACAACCTTTTTGACACCCTGGGGGGATCCCAAATCTTCACAAAAATTGATTTGACAGCAGGTTACCACCAAATTTGCATGAAACCTGAAGACATCCCAAAGACCACATTTTGAACTAAATAAAGAACCTTTGAATGTGTGGTTCTCAACTTTGGCATGATAAACGCTCCCAGTACCTTGTGACCTTCATGAACAAAGTTTTCAAGGAAAACATTGGAAAACAAGCAATTATCTACCTGGACAACATCATCATTTAAAGTCCTAACCTGGAACAACACTGAGAAGATGTCTGCCTGGTTCTCTGCACCCTTGAAGAGAATCAATTGGTTGCAAAACTGTCAAAGTGCAAATTCTTCTTGACAGAACTTCCATTCCCTGGTCACATTATCAGCAAGGGTGGAATTAAACCAGATCCAGACAAGATACGCGCCACAACAGAGATGTCAGCTCCAAGGAATAAGAGTGAACTCTGCACTTTCCTTGGAATGGTAGCCTACATAAGAAGGTTCATACCCAACTGGGGTGCCCTGACAGCTTCCTTGTCAATCATTACAGGAAAAACAACCAAGTTTGTCTGAACACCGCTACAAGACCAACACTTCTGCCAACTGAAGGAACACATGATCACTGCCCCTATCCTTCAATACCCAAATTGTGAGAAAATCTATGAGCTAGAAGACAATGCCCCTGATTATGCCATAGAAGGAGTACTCTGTATCCAAACAGCGGAAAAGGACTTCCTCCTGTGCATATAATCAAGAAAGTTATCTGGTAGCAAACAGAGATATCCCATACACAACAAGGAGATGGTAGCCATCATACACTGCCTCATGAAGTGGCAATGTTATCTGAAAGAAGCACAAATGTTTAAGGTACTCACTGACCACAAATCACTGATATTCTTCAAAACACAACAACACTTATCAAGGAGACAAACCAAATAGTTGAATCTCATACAAGATACCCCATGCAAATCAAATATAAGCCAGGCAAGAAAATGCTTACTTCAGATGCCCTGTCAAGGCTATACAGCAAACATGCCCTATGCGCTGATGGCAAACCCAACTGGCCTATGTTAATTATGGGGAATCTCCAGGAAGGGTTCCCACCTGGCATCCCAATGGAGATCCAAGAAAAGGTCTGTAAGAACAAACATCTGTTCAAAAACATATATGATACACTATACCAAATACTTCCAAATGGTGACACCGTATCCTACATTCCTTCAACACAAAAGATTGTCACAATCCTCTAATATCACAGAGACCTGGGACACACCTGCAGCAGAAAATTGCATGAATACCTCAAGACATGCTACCGGTGGCCCAACATGCTAGATAATATCAGAGAGGTACTGGAACAATGTGAAGTCTGTGAGAAGTACACCCAAACAAAAGCATCACCCAACTCAGTAGTACCTGTATCCATCACACAACCCTTCAAGGTATGGTCACTGGATATTGTGGGACCAATGCCTGGCAAAAACAAGGGCAAGAAGTACATCATCACAGCAATTGACTATGCAACCAGATGGCCTGTGGCACAAGCCACCAAAGAGCACAAAGGCAATAATGTGAGACAATTCATTGGAAAAGAAATCATAGCCAAATTTGGGAAACCTGACCTCCTGATCACAGATGGAGGCACTGAACTTAAAGCTATTGACACCAAAATTTACCTCACCAATAAAATGGGATAAAACGCATCACAGCTAGCCCATATCATCCTCAAGAAAATGAACAAGTAGAACAACTAAATAGTGTGCTTGTAAAAGCCCTCAGTAAGTTATCTGCTAACAATCCAAAGGCCTGGGTTGACATGCTCTCAACAGTGCTCATGGTCTGCAGAACACAAGTTAACTGCAATATGGGCAAAAGCCCTTATGAGATTATCTATGGAAAAAAGCCTGCTCTTGTTAGTACATCTGCAGGACCACAATTACCTCCGCCCAAAAAGGTGCCAGACAACAGGAACCCCAACGTATTACAAGCCAGAAAAGACCAAGAGGAAATGGAACACCAAAGGGTTAAAAGGGAAGCAATCTCATTGCAACAAGAGAGATTCCAAGTTGGGGACAAAATCTGGGTTGTCAACCACAACCAACACAAATTGGACCCAGGATTGCGTGGACCAGCATTGTCATGGAAGTCAAGCCCAACAACACCTACCTCATCAAAGGAATTGGAGCACGGACTAAACTAAAATGTATGCACCACAACCAACTCCGCCTGTAAAAAGCAAGAGCAGCCTAACAAAACTCCAGACTCCCTGTTCCCAACGCCAAACTGGATTAATACCAAGCACACATTCCCAACACTCTTAAGAAAATTCACAAGGCTCTGCCTTCCAGCACCCCAGGGGGAGATGTCACAACATCTTCAATTACTCCCTCTCAGAGAATTAACACCCCAAGTAGATCACTGAATGTCTCACCAAATGGTTCACCAGCCAGCCAGTAAACTGGTGGCACCATTATCAGCCAACCATCTATGACAGGGATCAACCAATCCAGATTATAAATGAAACACAACTTGGATAAGCCTTGTGACCCAAGAGGAACATTACTTAGATAAGCCTCATGACGTACATGGATAGCATGTGGCTTGTCATGATACTATATATTCTTCCATATTCATATCTAATAAAGTATCATTCTCTTCTTAAATCTTTCTATTATCTTGTTAATTATACTTCCCAGAAGTATAAACTCAACAACAGACTAGATTTAATGGATCTTTGAAAGCTTCTGGTCTGATTTACCACATTAAAATTTCCAAATTCCACTGTTTTTGGTCCAGGTTGAGAGGATACTTATTAAAGTTTACATAGCCAAAGGGCATTTCAGGCAGGCAGTAGTACTCAGGCAGTTCTGGGTCTCTGTCTGGGGCTTGGTACTCTACCTCTGATTTAGGATGATTGTGCTTAGAAGTTGCAGTTGAAAGAGTATGAGAAACAGATAAGGTAATATGTCTGTGAACCAAAGGTCCATAGCAAGCTTTATTTGATATAGATGGTAATAACCAGCCTCTATGAGTCTATTGAAATTATATAACTACTCACCTTCAGGTGTCTTTCAATGCTCTTTTCTGACTATCTGGGTGGTATGTTTGGGTGTCCAATTTTCTGGCATATGGTTAGAAGCCATACCAAATTCTAATAACATCATCATGCATAGTTGTTTGGCCTGCCAGTGGCTTATCTCTGCTCATCAGGACATTGGTTATTAGGGACTGGTTGCAGGTGGCATGGGAACATAACCAATTTGTTTGTTATTTTTGGGATCCTCTGCCAGGATTTGATGGCTCATTCTTGATTAAAAAGGGCTCCCAATAAAAAAACTCAAATCACCCAATAGAATTGAGGGCCAGAGGTACAACTGGGCAGCTAAATTTAATCTTCTCAGCATAACCTGGGCCCTCAAGGCTTGTACGCAGCTTTTGGGACTCAAATTAGGGTCCACTAGCTCAGAAACAGTGGGGATAGTTCCTGCACCTTTTTGCTTTTAAGAGCAAAAATTGGTGCGGTCACAACCCTGCTGCCTGGTGATGGTATTTGAGTTAAATTCCTGTAAGAGACAACAAATTTGTTACTTTCAAACAGGAATGATATCTTTATTAGATATATAGAAGGGTGGTATATAGCTGACTGTTAAGCCACATAGAATTCATGCAGATCATACCAGCCATGAGGCTTTGAAAGATTTAAATTCTCTTGGACCTGATTTCCTGAGAGGGAGCCTTCAAAGATGCTGTAAGATATATGCTCTATTATCAGCAGTTCTTTGTGCATCGTGGTCCAAAATCTTTTCAAAATAATGGCATCTTATAAATTTTATACATTCTTCACAATTGATTAATTCTATGCACAAGAGAGCACTCTAAATACTTTGTTGATGTTTGTGTTAGGTTTCATGTTTCAATTGATAGCCCAGCATCAAGATGATGATCAATGTGATCTTTTTCTGGTTTAGTATTGGTTAATGTGTAGTTATTTTGTACTGCCCTTGTTTATGCTGGTGAGCTTTGCACTATAGCACATGCCCTATATATGTTATTCAAAATATAGTAAAAATATTTGAGATATGGATGGGTAGGAGTTTTCTACTTGTGTTGCAATATCATGATATTACTACATGGCTTTGACATGTTTATGTCAAACAGTGTAGGAAAATGGGCCAAAATTGTTGTAATATGTTTTATGAACAAGCTTCACCTGTCACAATCTGTTTTGTGACTTTAGGAGCAGTCACAACTGTAATGGCCACATTTTGTCACCTGTTCCTAAAGCTGCAAAACAAATCTCATGGATTGTACTCTGACCAAGCATGATCCTATCCTGTCTTGTGTTGTGTCCAATCATAAGTATGTAAACTATTACTTTTGATTGAAATATATATTTATTCATTTATTTCATTAGTATTTACTATGATTGGATAAAAGAATTGTGGTTTGGTCAGAACTACTATTATGAGATAATGGCAGATAAAGCTTGTAATGAATTGTAGTTGAAAAATAGAATCCAACAACTGAAACTGGACTAATTCTGCTTCTTGGGCCTTGCACAAAATTAAACCATCAGTTTGTCCTTGGGAACCACCTTCAGTTTATATTTTGTGATCTACACGAGGAGTGAGGCACAAATTATGACCCACTCCAAAAGTTGCAAAAAATCCCATGGATTGTTTTATGACCTAATATAAACCCGTCTTAAAAACGAGGTTGTGACTCTGTGATCACACAACTGCTGCGATCGCCCCAACCTTACTCTCAAGGTAAATGTTGTGTGCTTGATGTGATTTGCTGTTACAGCCAGGTACCGTTGAACTGTATTGAACTTTGTGTGGATGTTTATATCTAGTGAGTGGCGACTTGTGTTTGGTCTTGAATGACTTTGATCTATCGTTCTCAATTGCTATGAAGAGTGCATTATATAATAAATTTCTTATTAAACGAGAAATATATATTTATAGTGATCAGTCACTCCTACTCAAATAGTGTTTCTTTAGCTTAAGGCTAAAACAATATAAGTGAGCTATCATTCTTTTACATACGCTACTATATTTTATTAGTAATATTAGCGATGGTTGTACATATTTTAATGGAGACATTTAGGTCCTGAAGATAAGTTTAAAGTTTGGTGAAGGGGTAAAGGTTGAAGTTAAAAGATAACTACGGGTATGGTGTTAACGATAATATGAGATATTTAAAGCAAGTTTAGGGAATTGCTCGTTGTTTCTATTTTTATGGTGCTTGGCATTTTTGTGGGGAATTAAGTTATTGCAATTAGAAATAGGTCATCACACAGGTGGAGTTAAAATCTAGTTTAGGTAGTAAAGGGTCACTTATGAGATAGGAATTATAGCCTTGACGATTAATAAATGGTAGTTTGATGCATAATTGTATAAAGTAACTTTTATAAAGAAGACTGCATAACTTTAATTGAAATGTCGCAAAACTAATCCTTTGTCTCATCCCTTATCCACCCTGTGCCAAGCCACTCCATCGCTTCTTTACTTGTCTCAAATCCAGCCCCTCAAGCCCCCTATCCAGACCAAATTTTTATTCCTAACCAGCTAGCGCTACGACGCCCAGCCTTGGCTACTTCAGGTCTGGGCCATTAGCTTGTTTTATAATGATTAAATATTATAAATCTCCGTCTCGGCTGCAGCGGTCCAGAGCCGGAAGTCAGCCGGAGCAACCTTGCAAGCATATCAATCTGGAATTGGGGTTTACCCAAAAATCCAACCGTTTGAGATTCCAATCCGGACAAGTTATTCCGTGAGATCCTTCCTTGGCGTAAGGTTCTTGCGATTGAAGTGGTTACAATCCATGTACATGATGCACTACCTGCGGTTCTGGCCTAGTATTTAAACCGAGCCGCCTCCAAACCCATTCAACTAAGATGTCAGACAACGGACCCAGCAAGACCAAAGCGACCATGGATAGCCTCAAAGGAGCGGTTCAGGAGAACGCTGGATGGGCCATTGGTAACGAACAGATGCAGGCAGAGGGTGCTGCTACTCGTGCCAAGGCCGACATGGAATACAAGGCAGCCCAAGCCGAAGGGTATGCTGGAGGAGTAATTGACTCTGTCAAGGGTAACGTCAAGAGCGCTGTTGGCTCTGCTATCGGAAACGAGCAGATGCAGGCTGAGGGCAAGGCTTCCCAAATTAAGGGAGACGTCGAGAAGAAGCTTAACTCCTAGTTCTTCAACCGTAAATAAATCAATGTTTTAAATTACTTTTTGATCGGAAACTTTAAATAGCCAACTAACTCATACGTTTTACTTTCTAAAAGCAACATGGAAGTAGATGCTGAACTAACTAATAACATGTTTTTATGGAAGACTAAAACACTTAATTTTAATGTTCATACATGACCCATATAAGCAATAACTAATAAATGTGCTCTTGAGTTAAAAGGCAATATTACGTTACTTTAAATAGTTAATCATAACAAACAATATCGCCATGGGCTAAAATTGACTTGATTTTCACACTAGCTTAAAGCCAAAGACTAAAATTTAGAAGCCATTGTTAAAACCCCTACTCGCAAGTTTCTAATTTTCATAACTGCCCCATTCAAATCCATAAAGAAGGGTATCAACACTGCAGAAAAACCCTTAGCATTTTCCCATCGCTCTTCTTTTTATTAAGCATCTCTAACAAAGAGAATAATATTGATAAAAAATCATAAAATTAAAACTCATCATAAAAAATTGTCAATCATTTATATATATTGATACGAAGTTGATCGAAAACAACTTATCTTTCCCCTCCACCATTATATAAATAACAATCAGGTTGTATAGCATAAGTTAGGTTCTCTATATTATGTTTAATTTCTCTATAAAACAAAAATCCTGAAATCTTTTTATACTAAAGGTCATCGGAACTAGGTGGATGTTGATGTTAAAGTTTTTAAAAGAAAAGGCTTCTTCAAAAAGGGTACCAACCAGATCGAATACCACATGCGGTCTATAGAAAGCCATATTACACTCCTTAAGTATGGCTCGATATTTCACATTTTCCACGGCAGTTAAGACTTGCTGCAATCAGGTTTGCCAATGTGATCCAATCTTTAAATCCTACTAGGGGGTTCAGACCCCAATATCCATTTGAATCATCTTTAATTTTAAAGGTATTATTTTACATCTTTGATATATTTTATCTCAAAATCAAGTGATACATTGATTAAAATGAAAATTTTATGAGCCACTTGGCAAGGGTACTAAAACCTTGGGCAAGCTTAACAAAGCTGGAATAGAAGTGATAACTAGAATGAAATAATTTGACCAGTTGTCGTGAATACCGCTATTCACCATGTGTCAATTTTGCCTTCAGGGGGCTATTTCAAAGACGAATCTCTTGCTTTTGCTGTTGCTTCTCAAAATGAGTTGATGACTGAATCAGGAAATACAATTGTTCAGTTTCTTGACTCTGCGCATCTCACTCGCCCCACTCATGCTTGTGGTGAGTGATCCTACTGTCCTGGTAGTGTTTTGTGGTATCATTAACCACTATATATTCCTTTTCCTAATTCATCAATAAAATTAAGTTCTATTCACATTTTTGTCTTTGTGTTTCCAGTACTTCCGCGCCTCTCTCTAGCCACAACTAGTAGAGATTATTCTTCCAGAGCTGCAAGGTAATCACATAGCCTTCCCTATCATCTAACCAAAACTTAGTACAAATCCAATCCTAAGGTTAGGATTCCCTGCTGTATGTCTGTGCCGCACCTCAGAACACGACAAAACTGGTGCTCACTACAGGGGCTGTAAGCCCCTCAGTTATCCCTTTCACATCCACGTTTTCAGGTTCTTTGCCTCCGCCTATACAAGAGCCGGCTTTACCTGAAATTACTAGCCCTCATATTAAGGAAGATATTGTCAACCTGCCTATTATCCCTACTGTACTGAACCTCGGGAATGGTCCTTGCTAAGTTACTTACCCCATGGGTACCCCTAACTTAGAACAAGTCATGGCAGTAGCCCTTGGGATAGCCCATGAAGGCGCCATCCCTTGCCTTCAGCTGCAATTCAGTTAGGCTGAATACTACAAATTAATTGTGGCTTCTCAAATTCCACAGCATTTCCTCTCAGCGGCTGGCTCCGCTGAGCACTTACTATTGTCCTTTGTGCAGCCTGCCTTGGCCCACCATCAGATGTTGTTAAAGCTCCACATACAAGAAATCTTGTCTCTACAAGCAGCGGTTACTCATCACTGGGACCAGTTTGCTGCCTACCAACAGTGGATCTATTCCCTGTTTTCCTTGGTATCTGACAATCAGCGCAACTCTGTTATTTCCCAGACCTGTTTGGTTGATTTTATCAAACAAATGTACCAGTTCATCCCTGAATATGTCAGGAAGCGTCTACACAAGTTTCACCAGCTAGAACAACCCTGGTAAACTCAAGTAGATTCCATCTTGAATGCTTATCTCTCCAACTTTGAACAACTTGTGCAGCAGCTCAATGCATTCAGCACGTATTCATTTGAGCAACTACAGCAGGTAGCGGACTTTGCTGTTAGCGGCCTTAATGAACTCAGTACAGTGTTTGGTCAGGAGAGAGCTGCCACTGCTGCTGTTATAGCAAAAATCCAGAGTCAAGTGAATGAATTATCTATGCCCAAGCCAGATGTTCTGCCCTCTCCCCCTTCTGATGACTTGGTAGATAGAGAGCAGAAAATATGGGATGCTATTCAAGAGCTACGTACAACTACTTGCAGTCAAGAATGTCCTACTGAGGCTCCTCAACCTGACCCTCAGGTGCTTGAGTTGACTGCTCAAGTTGCGAGCTACACCAAGAACTTGCTGCCTTATGCGAGATGCTGGCAACTGTTGCTAGTCCAGTTGGGGTTGTTGACAAAGATGGTTGCTGCCCTGGCTTACCAGGAGCCCCTCAAATCCAATGTGCTAGTGAACTAATTGTCCTAGCTAACAGGTGGATCATTTGAAGCAGGACTATACTGAGCTGGATAAAGATGTACAAGAGATGAGTGAATTGATCACTCCGTGAACAACAGGTCCGCCCCTTGCCTCTCAGTGGGGCCATCCCTTACCTCTCAACTGGCTGAGCTCTTCACAGTAGTGACCTCCCAAGGTCAACGCCTAGATGTTACTGAACAACAGACCACTCAAGCTAATTATACGGGTGCCCACGCTGTTGAGACCCTGATTACCCTTGAAGAAAGTGTTTGTCAGCTGTGGGCTAAACAGCCCCCTCTGAATCCGAAGCAGAATTTTCCCCACAGATAAACGTACTTGATAGCAACAATGGTGGTCCAAATCCCAAAGCACACTTCAAGCCTACCTTTAAGCAAGTCTTTGATCCCAAAACCTTGACCATTGCAGCTTTCCTAACTATCTATGAAACTGCCATGGGAGAAGATCAGATGAGGTTAAGAAGGAACATATTCTGACCTGTCTACACCCGACTTTCCAGGAGGAAGTTGTGCCTGAGCTTCCCTCCATTGAGACGTGGGAAGATATGAAGCAGCTTCTGATTGATGAGTTTGGTGATGACCTTAGCCTGGAAGTAAAGAAGGACACCTTCATGCATATTGCTTTCAAACCAAAGGAGACCCTAGCCAAGTTTGCAGACAGATTCTACATGGAAGGACAGCAACTGATCACGAGTAGACAGTTGATAGCCCATGAAGCCTACACAGCTTGCGCTCAAGCCCTCAAGGTTAACCAACTTCTGTGCCTTCATTTCAAAGCCCATAAGGCTATGCTTTCCTCCATTAAGAGCATAAAGACGTTGTTTCAGGATATGCACCTTACCCATTCTGGAGCAGTTGTTAGGAAAAGTTGAGCTACGTCTAACTCTGGTTCATCTTCCCGTGGTCCTTGCATTCTTACCATGAACTTGCAAAATTCTCCTTGACGCCAAGGTTTCCACAACTGTGGTCAGATAGGTCACCATTCTTGAGTCTGCACCAACCCACGGGTTGAAGGAGCTGATCCAAAAGAGCAGGCGGGAAAAGAGCAGTCAACCTAGAGGCAGAGACGCTCTCGGCTAACAAATCTTCCCAGTCTCTTTCAATCCCTCCCTCTATATCTGACCCTGAGCCTGCTGATAATGAGGCTCCTCCTATCCTCCTATTGTTCCACAATATCTCTGACAACTCTGACCTGGATGACTCTGATACAGACAACGCTGATGCATATGGGTACTCTGTTCTGGCTGTTCCCAAAACCATTACAGTCCTCTATAAATTGTGATCAAGAAAGACTACAACTACCGCTAAGTCTTTTGCCTGAAGCCAAATAAGTTGTCTCTTGCCCTTACCTCACTCAATCTATGAGGTCCCCCATGCTATTAGAGTTGTCAGAAGAAGCTGCCGAGGTTGCTGATGCTGTCTTCAAGAATGTATCTGTTTTACTTACTCTCCAAACTGTTTATAAGGAGTTCCCAGGATTAAGATGAATGATTGAGAAGTGGGATAAGGAACTAGCAGAGGCTCAAGATATCTTGGCTGTCCTTCCACTCTTTGGTTGCACTACCACTCGAGTAGAGATATCCATTCAAAAAGTGAAGATCAAGGCTGTTTAAGACACTAGCTTGCCAGTCAACGTTGTCTCCTCCAAACTTGTGAAGAAACTCAAACTTGCCCCTGACCTTAATTACCACCAGTTGTATGGCACGGCTGAACTGTCTATGACCTGCGTCATAGGGGCGTATTCCGCTCTACTCATGCGGTTTGGCAAGCTTCTCCTAGCTGCGCCAGCAGTTGTCTTGGAAAGCAAGAGCTACAATCTCTTAGTTGGCACTCAGTTCCTTAGGATATATAATGGGGTAATCAACTTGAAAGATGGTTACCTCTCTATTCTGAGATACAAAGTCCCTCTGATCTTTTAAGAGCCAGTTAAAGTTCCCGGGAAGCACCTGAAGACATGCGCTTTGGAATATCCCACTGGGGTTTTCACCCTCAAACATTGCACCCACTCTTCAAACATGAAATGTCCACCCATGACTTGTCCTGCGTCTGAGGGGATCCCTCTCCTAGCCACGTTTGCTGTCATCATTTCCCCTGGCTCCCAGGCCATCCTAGACTCCCAGATATCATATGATCTACCTGAACAAACCTTCTTGGAGTTGTACTCTCCCCCCTCATTAGGGCACAACAAAACTTATCTCTGTCCTGGAATCCTAGATGTCTCCCATAAGGACCCTGTTCAATTGTTGGTAGCCAACTTGACTGCTCTCCCCATGACCGTGTCTAGGGGGCAGTTTGTCGGATATGGCAAGTTGTTGAGCGCTCCTGATGACCTGTCTCTTCATCCCTTTGGCACGTTCCAAAATTTTAACCTACCTGAGGATGAACCCCAAGTCCTATCCTTGTTCACTGCGCAAGACTTTTTGCAGCTGTCCCCAGTTCAACAGAAAGAGGTGCTAAAACTTGCTAGACCAATTTTCTGACATCTTTGCTAAAGACATTACCAACTATGGGTTACCCAAAGGTGTTATCTATCAGATTGACACTGGCAATGCCCCCCCTTCTGTGCTAAACCTTATTGCTGCAGCCGTGTAGATGATGCTCAGGTGTCTAAAGAGCTTGAACAACTTCTAGACTCTGGACTGCTGGCACCTTCCCAAAGTCCTTGTGAATTCCCTCTACTCATCTTGAAAAGAAAGATGGAGGTCATTGTATTGTGATGGAATACCGCCAATTAAACTATTTGACCAAGAAGGACTCATACCCCTTGCCGTGTATTGATGATGCTCTCTGACATCTCAGAGGCTCTAAATTCTTCTCTGCAATGGATCTGGCATCTGGATACTGGCAAGTTGACCTATTGCCCAAGGATTGCCAAAAAGCCGCGCTCATTACATCTGAAGGGCTGTTTGAGCCTACTTGCATGCTGCAGGGACTATACAATGCCCCAGCCACCTTCCAAAGGGCCATGTACTCCATCCTCTGCAACTTGAAGCTGTCATGCGTCCTAGTATACTTAGATGATATAACAGTTTTCAGCGCTACCTTCACCAATCACCTGGCTCACCTCAAAGAGGTGTTCATAAAGATTTGAGAAGCTGGCCTCAAACTAAAAACTTCCAAGTGTGCTTTCTTCAAAGAGCGTCTTGAATTCTTGGGCCATGAAGTAACCCAGACAGGGATTTGCCCAATGACTAAGAAGGTTGAAGCCACTGACAAAATGCATCCGCTCACCAACCTGCAAGAGGGACAAGTCTTTCTAGAGATGATGGGCTACTACAGATAGTTTATCCCTGACTTTGCAAATACTAATGAACCTCTAGTCCAGCTGTTATGTAATGTCCCTTTTGAATGGACCGCCAGTCAGCAGCAAGACTTTGAAATCCTTAAGCAAAAACTCAAAGAGGCGCTAATCCTAGTGTATCCTGACTATGACAATGAGTTCATCCTATACACTGACACTAGCAATCTTGCTATTGGGGCTATTCTGGCCCAAATAGACAACAAGGGTGAAGATCATCCTGTGGCTTACACTTCCTGCATGCTAAACAAGCATGAGAAGAATTATAGTGTCACAGAAAAAGAGTGTCTTGCTGTGTTGCATGCAGCCAAACAGTTCCGCCACTATGTGTATGGTACCCATTTCACAGTTGTCACTGACCACAATTTGCTTAAATGGTTACAACAACTTAAGGAGCCAGAAGGACGCCTAGCTAGATGGTCCCTACGTCTGCAAGGTTACAACTTCATTATGCTCCATTGCCCTGGGATTCAACATCAGAACGCTGATGGGCTATCCAGAATGCCCATTCTTGCTTTACATCCTATGGAGGCTGACTGGTTGTACAAACTAATTGGATACCCGTCTTCTTGGAAAAGCAAGACAAAAGAGGTCCAACTGGCCTTGTCCAAGCTATCCAAAGGTATCCTCATACGCAACAATCAGCTCTTCAAGAAAGTACAAGATCAATATCTTCCTTATGTACAACCCAGTCTTTGCCTCTTGTTGGTATTGCAAGCTCATAAAGAGACTGGGCATGGAGGCATTGCCAAGACTTTTGACTGGCTTCAGAAGAATTATTTCTGGGGAAACATTTTCCTGCTGATCCAAGACGTCATAGCTAATTGCCACAACTACCAGCTTCAGAGGCCTTGAGCTGCTGCCCACAAATTCAAATTAGTTCCCCCTCAACATGCTTTTCATACTGTCAGCATTGACGTGGTAGGTCCTCTCCCCCGCTAACATTCTGGGTGTTGCTTTATCCTGATTGCTGTTGATCACTTCAGCATGTGGGTAGAGGCTCACCCTACAAAGGACATCACAGCAAAGACAACTGCTGCTTTCCTGTTACAAGATATTTTCTACCGCCATGGCTGTCCTCAAGTGTTGCTCTCAGATAATGGGACTAACTTTAATGGCAAGCTGGTAATCTCTGTTTTCAAAGCTTTGGGGTCTCACCAGTCTTTCTCTGCCCCTATAACCCTTCTACCAATGGGGCAGTCAAGTGTGCAAATTCAACACTGGTCTCCATCATGAGGAAGCTCACCTACTCTGACGCTGCCAACTGGGACCTATACTTACCTGCTGCTCTCTTTGTGTATTGCCTTATAAAACATTGTGTCACTGGGTACTCCCCTTTTGCTATGCTATATGGGCAAGAGGCTACTACCCCATTGCTTTTGGGCCCCCTCTGCTCTCCTCCAATAAGGCCATGAATCCCGATAATCACATCAAAGATCTAGTCAACTGCATAATTGATATACAGGTCACTGCCTACACTTATGCATACAAAACTAAGATTCTTGAGCTTTCTCTCAATAATGCTGGACGCTCCCCCTTGCCTTAATTTGATGTTGATGACCGTGTTTTTTACTACCAACACAGAGTGGGTGGGCGCACACATAAATAGGACACTATGTGGATTGGCCCTTTGGAAGTGACTGTTAAACAAGGGTCTGAATACACTGTAAAGCTCCTCTCCAGTAATTGTCCCTTTGCTCAAGTGCATGCCAAGTTCCTCTGCAAGTACCGCCCCCCTAAGGCCAATCTAGGGGAGGGCAATGTTGTGAATACCACTATTCACCATGTGTCAATTTTGCCTTTGGTGGTCCATTTCAAAGATGAATCTCTTGCTTTTGCTTTTGCCTCTCAAAATGAGTTGATGACTGAATCAGAAAAACAATTGTTTGGTTTCTTGACTCTTTGCATCTCACTTTCCCCACTCATGCTTGTGACAAGTGATCCTACCGTCCTGGTAGTGTTTTGTGGTATCATCAACCACTATATATTCCTTTTTCTAATTCACCAATAAAATTAAGTTCTATTCACATTTTTGTCTTTTTTTTCAGTAATTCTGCACCTCTCTCTAGCCACAACTAGTAGAGATTATTCTTCCAGGGCTGCAAGGTAATTGCATAGCCTTCCCTGTCAGCTAACTGAGACTTAGTACAAATCCAATCCTAAGGTTAGGATTCCCCGTTATGTGCCTGTGCCACGCCTCAGAACACAACACCAGTGGTGGTAAAAAGTATCCCTATAGGCATATGTCACTTGTAAAAGAAACCACACAAAATTATTAATTACAGAAAAATTATGGAGAATACTATCATTCTGGTTTTTCCCTCAGTGGAGAAGGCGGGACAACACTGAAACATAGTGGGGCTGTTGCAGACAGGCAGCAGTTATGGGTTTTAGAAAAAGTAGACAAGGGGCAAGTACCTTAATATTTATGGGAATCAATAAGAAAATAAAAAATACCATATATTTCAAATATTAAGGTGAAACCACATGCTTAGATGTAATTTAGCTTTATTTGGAAAGATCATCACACTATAAAGCACTAGATGTGACAAATGAATCCATATAAACCCAAGGGAAACAGTGATATCAATAATTTTGAGCAGTATAGCAACCAAATAAGGATTTGAATCAATTAGGAGTTAATTTGCATCAGTTGCAGGGCTTAATTAATCAAACATAAATTCTAGAACATTGGAGCCAAGCATAGTACAGAAAAAAGTAGCTTTTTGACCAAAGAATTGGGAATAATATACTTTTCAACAAGCACCAATTAAAATCAACCCTTTTTCCTGTCACAAGATGAAAATAATGAGGAATCATAAGTATAAATTCAGATCCAAACTTTAACTTCTCTACACAGTAAAATAAACTTATCAATAAATTCCTACCCCTGATTTATCAATATTATAGCTGAGACTTTTACTTTTTCATGGGCTTCCAGAAGCAATAAACCCATTAATTAAGATTCAGATCCTTTAAAAGGGAAGCTAATAAAAGATTGAACTATCAGAAAGTAAACTATGTAAGTGGATTATTTAGAATAGCTTATATAAACACCAGTTAAACTTTCAAGCAAGGTATTTGATAGCCACACCATCTAAAAATAGCTTTTGAAATATACCATCTTAAATCTGGCCATCTAAAAAAATTGCCGTCCCAGAAGTGATTGTAAAACAACATCCCAATTCACACCATCCTAAACGGCACAAACCTTGTCTCAGAAGACGCTTAATTTTGCTGCTCAAAAACACACTGTTGGTTATATGCTTCTGGAAAGTATGTAAAACAAGATAGAGGGGAAAATTTAAGAAGATAATGTAACTTTATTTTATAAATAATGGGGAGTTATATAGCATCATGGAAAGCTACATACTCCCTTACACATCATGAAAGGCATAGGGCTTTTCTGGGTAGTGCTCCAATTAGGATTCAAAATGTTTGATTCTCGTACAACATGATGATGCGGCAGGAGTTCCATCAAGTAGTTGGTAACTTGGTTGATTGGTGGGAAATAACTTCCCAAAAGAGAGTAACCATAGATTTTGTAGCACTTAAGATAGCAAAATTGGAATTGCAGCCTTTTAGAATAACAGGCTATTAATTTATAAGTGAAAGCTAGCTATTTTTTGGGGTTGATATTATTAACACAAACATCACTATCACAAGATTAATTTGAGAAGTATAATTCAAGATGCTGTTTCAAGATGATGGAGACTATCAGATATTTAAACCCCATAACAATAGCTTCAGTATACAGCTTAAACTCATGAGAAAGTTTAAAGAGAAATTGGTGAGATACTCTGTTTAAAAACCTCCATCTAGAAAAAGTGTTATAAAAACTACCTAGAATATGCTATCTATAACTTCTATCAAAATTATTGGTTTAAATGTACCTCTCAACTTTAAATATATATCAAGCTCCACTTTTTAAAAAATTTAGCAAATGAAAAGACTCATAATGGCTCAAGGTTTTAAATCTGCAATAAAAAGTGTCATAGATAAAGACATCTTTGCTGACATCATTTGTCTTAAAGAAAACTAAGCAGAAATGAGCCACCAATAAAAAGAAGCCTATGCCAGGCTACACTGACCTAAATCAAGAAATCAATAGGAAGTGAGTGGTGGTCAAGAAGGTACACCTTCAAACTGAATCTAAAAACCTGCTGTTTAAGGCCCATAAACCCAAAAAGCAGGTAATTTGGTGTTTTTGGCCCAAAAGCAATTTACAGCATCATAATGTTTTGGTCACTTATGAAGGTTTGGATGTCAGAATTCAAGATGCTGATGCCAGCATTCACACTTGACCTATATGAGCCGGTTTGTAGCTCACAACTACCTTAGTAGTTGAATAAACCCATATTATACCTCAGTTGATATTTTATTTATCCCTGGTAAGTAAAATCTAAGGACCTAAAACTCCTGTTCACATATGTTCCCTACACACAATTGAATGTGCAGCGTTGATTTTGCATTGTCTGCAGCAACCACACTGTTGTTTGCAACATCCACACCCAAAATAGAGAGGTTTGTAAAACCCATCTATCAAGTGATTTATTTGCATAATCTAGTCTCCATTCCTCAATCATTGACTTTTATATTTTCTCTCTCATTTTTATAGGCTGCATTTTGCCTGTACCTTTTCTTGGAGCTTACCACTTAAATTTTTTGGCTTTAAGTGTTCTTCTGCTGCTCAATTTTTTTAGCATTTGGGTCTACATTTCCCACTTTATTAATCTTTCCAAATTCTAAAGTAGCTCCACTGTCACAAAAAGGGGCTGAGTTAAAAGTAACAATATTTTATTAAGCTTTGAAGCCACCATGCCTTAAGCCCTTGAATATTTTATACTGAACCTTGGACCTAAATTGAATATCTATATGTGCCTATTAAAACTAAAGGTTAGAATAAAAATTGAAAAAGACATATATCAATAAATAAAAGTACTTGGCATTAGTCTTTAAGAGCCCTGGCAATGTCCCTAAGATAGTTGATGTCATGCCCTGTCCCAAAGGACAGGCACTTTTATTTTAACTATGCTTGTTTTTGCTTGATTATATTTCCTCCTTTAATTTTAAAGATTTGGAATTGAATTAAGAGTTAATATTTAAGTATTTTTAATCTAATTACCTTGTTTTTACCTCAATTTACTTTAAAGTTGTTGTTGTTGTTGTTGTCTTCAGCCTTTTCTGCTAATCAATAGCTTTATATTTTCTATTTTAAGTTAGAAAATTCTTAAATCTAAATTTACCTTTTTGCAACTCCCGTTACGTAGTTGCTGGTTCTTCCCCAGCTTACGTTGCCAATCTCCAGCTGCTCTGTGCTTCAGTTCTCCTTCTCCTCTAGGTATCTTGTCAGTTATATCCAGTGCTCCTTCTCTTGGCTGTTTTCCCTATGCTTATCACGTTCCAAACTGGCAAAGACTTTTCTATAAATAAAGAGCTTGTGAAGAGTAGGCTTTAAGCCAAAATTATAAGTGATTTCTTACCTTCAATCTTTGTCAATTTTTAACTTAAGATCTTAAATTTTAGGAATTTTGATTTTTATTAATTAATTTTAAGTTTTATTCCTCTCTTTTTTTTCTTCCCTTAGTTAAACAAATGGAAGTTGTAAAACAACAAGCCTTAGACTTGTTGTATCCATTATTTTCCCTTAAGGAATCTTTTAATAGTTACATGTACCAGTTTGCTGATGGAGAGTATCCCAATATTGATATTCCCTTAGTTACTAATTGTTCACTATTAAGTACCTTGTTTTATCTTCTTTGTTTAGGGTTCTTAAACTCTATCACTCCTTTTGTAACCCAGTATAAGTTCTTAGCAGGATTCTGTAAAATTATATTACAGATAGTACCTACTTTTTTATACCTTCTGAATCTTAACCCTAATGCTTTACACACTTATGTTTATAACCTTGAACCACTATGGGCAAGACCTTACAGTTGAGGTAGTTATCTTTGAAGTAAAGGCCAAAACCACTTTAGTGACACTTAAAAGTTAAGATTTTTTAGCCAAATTGATAGAAAACACCTGCCTTGCTCTTTCAAGCCTGATGATAAATCTGATTGGAATGTGTATGTGGGCTTTAGCTTGCTGATAACAATATTGAACTTGGGCTTCTTTACCTTAAACAATTGAGAAGATTGGTTGTTCCATCCTTTAAATGAAGATAGGGTCTTGATGGCCCCTTTCTATCCTGCTTAAAAAAGCTTCACTGGTGGAGTCTTCTCCCTTACAGATACAGAGCTGCCCTTGAAAAATTCCCACACACTGATTTTTAGATTAATTAATGCCTGGTTTTTTTTAATATCCACACCAAACTTTATATTTGAGCAGCACCTCCTAAAAGATGTTTACTTCTTTCTTGTCTAGCCATGGCCTAGGCAGTTTAAATACGTTTTTGGCCTCCCTGATACTATATTTGAATATCATATTATTGAGATCTGAAAGTTCATTGAGTAATTTTGAAGAGCCTGTCAGTATTAGAAGTAGCACCCTTAATGGAAGCTTTTGGTTAATTTGATAAAGGTGCTAGCCTGTGCAGCCTCAAAGCCAAAAATCAGAGCTGGATGGTAGTTGTGTAACTCTGAAGCCTTTTTGGTAGAGATTGATTGATATTAGGCAGCCTCTTGAGAGACTTTCTTCTCCTTGCAGCCTATATTTTCTTTTGGCTCTTCCTTGAGTGTGGCCAAACAGGATCAAGCTTTTTCTTAATTATATATAAGATATGAATTTAATTATACCCCCTTTTATTTTAGAGGGAGAACAGAGCTAAAGGGACAGTGGGAATAATTGAATGACCATCAATTGTCCAGATATGATAAAATAGCTTTGGCTAAGCCAGATCATTCCATCAGCAATCCAAATATCACCCCCAAGAAAGCTCAAAAGAACTTTTTGGGTGGCAAAGAAAACAATGCAGATTTGTAACCCTAGTCAGCATCATGCAACATCAAGGAAATTTCAAGCACAATCTTCTATTCATCACTGATAACAAGCATGTCAATGATCTTGGCACTGACACCAATGTTAGTATCAGCTGATAATTTATCAGTGGTATAGCACTGGAGCTTTCTTTTATCACCAACTTCCTTAATTTAGTTCTCATTGAGATAGAGAAGAGCATTATTCACCCACTAAAAAGAGTTATGGTCCTTGAATAAAAAGATGAATTATTATAGGAACCACAAAAAGAGATAAAATCAAATCTCTTGAGAGCTCAAGAAGCTGGGCTCAAAAGTTAACACCTTAACTCTAGTGAATCCATATGTAGTTAATCTAAAAGGGCAGTTAGATTGTCACCTTAGTGGTAGTGCTGGCCTATCTGCTTCTTCTTATCATTACAAGTGAGGATAGATTAAAGTTTGAAAAAGCCAGCTCCCCCTTACTAGACATACAAGGAAGAAGTTGGAAAATAAATCTGGAACTTTGAGCTGTCCATTGCCACTGCAGATATTGGTTACCTTATATAGATATTGGTAGGACACACCATTTTAAAAAAACCACTTCAATTTACGCCATCTCAAATTGAATTTGAGATGGCGTTTTTTGTGTTAGTGATTTTGAATCACAAAAAATTAAAATAAACAATAAAATAGTTAAAATTTACCTATACTCTTATAATATGGCATCTTGAATTTACGCCATCTTGATTCCGTCACTTTGAGTCCAATTAATTAAATCTTATTTTGCTAACTTTATTTACATATGAAATCACTTAGTGTGGGGCGTGTTTACGCCATCTTGACTTTGCCTCATTTTGAATCATGCTATTTATCTTTAACTAAAATAAGCTTATACCAGAAACTAAAATAAAGCCTGTTGTATAGTGCCAGAAGATGTTCCTATAGTATTAATCTAAGACACTTATACTAAGAACAACCTAAAAAGATGCCACTATGATAGTCCTTCTAGTGATTGTCATTGCTGGGTAAAAAACAGTTTTGTTATATTAATTTATAACTTTATTATACATGGATACATTGATAAGATCTCTCTTAATAAAATATTTTTATAGTGATTTTAATATGGAAGGGGGTGATTATGCCATTTCAATTTATGTCACTTCAAACTCCACCAAGTTTCATATCACCCAATTGATTTGATGCACACAATAGATAGGGGAAATAAGGGGAAATTACATATGATGCCAAGCTACGCTATATCAATTCCTCCATCACAATTCTTGCTTTCCACTTTTCAAAAGTACACATTCACAACAAAAATCATTATAATAAAGAATGTAAGAAATTGCCTGAAACTTTGCAAATATATTTTTTGGCCTTCTCTAAACAACTGGGTACTTTTTAACCCCAGTTGTGTAAGCTAATTTTTGAGAAATTCAAGTTTTACTCTTTGGCCCAGTTTAGGTAGCTCCATTGGAAATTTGTTAATTTAATATAAAAATGATCAAAAACACTATGTTTTTGAGCTACAGCACCTCAATTACGTCACTTCAAAAACGCCATTTTGACTGCAAGTTTTCAGTCAAAAGTCAAAGTTTTGCATACTTGTGTTACTAATAAAAATTATTTTTTATAAAAAACATTGAATTTTGATATATATTTTTAAATCTCCTCTACAATTCTATGTAAAAAAATCACTACTTTTTTATTAAAAAATTATCATTTTTCTCTTTAAAAACAACCCCAAAATTGCTCATATTTTGATACTAATTCACTTTTAGATGCCTCCCAAGTCAACTGCCAAAGCTGCACCCAAGGCCTCCAAGGCCTCAAAGTCCAAAATCACTCCTCCCAAGGCCAAAAAGGCCAAGACAACCCCAAAGAAGCAGCCTTCTAAGGCCAAAGCTCCCCCTCAAGACCCCAACTCCATCACCTGAACCAGAAGGAAACAGTCCTACCCCTCCTCACTCTCCATTTTTTTACTCCCCCTCTGATCCTCAAGAGAAGTGATTCAACTTCAATTGCCATTTTGACCCCACTTCAGAGCCTGAGGATGAAGAGGAGCAGGAGCCTGAGCCTGGTGCTCTGGCAGATGAGCAAATTGAACTCTGGGATCTTAACTTCATCCACAACATACCAAATGAAATGACACCTTTGCTATTCCCACAATGTACCCTGCCAGCTACTCTATAATGACCAAGAAAGGAGGTGCTGGCTTTCTATACAAGGAATACATCTTCAGCTGTAATGACAAGAAGAAACCCATCCATCAACATTACTATAAATGTGATAACGTTGGCTGCCTGGCTAGACTCACCACTTTTGGGTTCACTTAATTTAAAGCCATAAACTGTCAACCATGACTGCTGTTGTGTTCTGAGGCGCAGCACAGACACACAACAGGAAATCCTAACCTTAGGAAAGGATTTTTACTAAGTCTTGGTTAGATGACAGAGAAGGCAAATGTGTTTACCTTACAGCCCTGGAGATATAATCTCTACTGGTTGTGGCTAGAGAGAGGCGCAGAAGTACAGAAGACACAAAGGCAAAAATGTGAATAGAACTTAATTTCTATTAGTGAATATGAAATGGAATATATAGTGGTGAGGAATACCACAAAACACTACCTCAACGGTAGGATCACTTGCCACCAGCATGAGTGGGGCAAGTGAGTTGCGCAGGATCAAGAAACCAAACAATTGTACTTCCTGATTCAGACATCAACTCATTTTGAGAGGCAAAAGCAAAAACAAGGGATTCATCTTCAAATGGCCCACCAAAGGCAAAATTGAAACATGGTGAATAGCGGTATTCACAACATTGCCCTCCCCAGATTGGCCTTAGGGGGTAATATTTACAAAGGAACTTTGCGTGCACTCAAGAAAAAGGACGGTCACTAGAGAGGAGCTTTACAGTGTATTCAGATCCTTGTTTAAAAGTCACTTATAAAGGGCCAATCCACAGGGAGTCGCACTTATGTGCGCAACCACCTGCTCTGTGTTGGTAGTAAAGTACATAGTAACCAACATCAAATCCAGGCAGGGGGAAGCGTCCAGCATTATTGGGAGAGAGCTCAAGCATCTTAGTCTTGTATGCAGAAGTGTAGGCAGTGGCCTGTATATCGATTATGGGGTTGACTAGATCCTTGATGTAATTGTCAGGATTCATGGCTTTATCAGAGGTAAGCAGGGGGGCCCCAAGAGCAATGGGGTAGTAGCCTCTCACCCATATAGCATAGCAAAAGGGGAGTATCCAGTGACACAATGTTTGCTAAGGCAATACACAAAGAGAGCAGCAGGTAAGTATAGGTCCCAGTTGGCAGCGTCAGAGTAGGTGAGCTTCCTCATGATGGAGACCAGTGTTGAATTTTCACGCTCAACTTCCCCATTGGTAGAAGGATTTTAGGGGGCAGAGAAGGACTGGTGTGATCCCAAAGCTTTGACAACAGAGGTTACCAGCTTGGCATTAAAGTTAGTCCCATTATTGGAGAGCAACACTTGAGGACAGCCATGGCGGTAGAAAACATCTTGTAACAGGAAGGCAGCAGTTGTCTTAGCTGTGATGTCCTTTGTAGGGCAAGCCTCTACCTGTCACGGTAGATTCCATAATGCCAGGTATTGTCTGTCCAAGTAAGAAGGCTTGGAAGGCCATAAAACCTGTATCAAAATTGACCAAGTTAACGGATATGAACCAAACAGTTGATTGAAAATGGATCACGGCTTCTCCAGTCCGCCAGCTGAAACCGGCTCCCCCCTTCAAACTGATGTTGATAAATCAACGTAATATGAGGGTCACCCAATATGAGCTTGTTAATCAGTATGGTCATCAGAGACTAGTCAAGCAAGGGTTCTTTGCAACCTGGACCAGATACTTACTTGGCAACATGGAAGGAATAGGAGGTCAAGACTCAGGTGGTATTGCTTAGTCAATTTTTCTGATATATATTGAATAGTTTTACCTGTTTCAACTCTAAGAGTTGAGTCCTCCAAAATTTACTCAATAGAAATCAATTATCCCAAGTTCTAAATTTTAAATTTTAGAATGCATCCTGTGATTGGGTTGTTACAGTATATCCCATACAATCTGATTCTGAACCAAATCATTTTAGGAAGATAGGGCCCAGCATTTGGAACTTTGTTGTTGGCGCCCCCAAATGTCAATTTCATGCCAGTCAATTCTGTAGCTCCTCCCCCCATTCTTGAAACTGAAAAATGTGTCCCTTCTCAATGCCCAGAATTCTACGCTGAAGATGCATTGATGCTTTCCCAGGTCATTTATCTTGGTTTACTTTGGTTAGGAGTACTGGTTCTACTTAATCCTGGAGTTACAATTGGAAATTTCACAAAAAAATATCTGAAGCCTTGTTGGTGGTTAATAATAAATTCTATGTGGATTTGGTTTGTAATTCCCCATCATTTAGAAACAGCATCATATTATCCAGTAATTTCCATCACATTACTCAACTCTTCTATGTCTGAGTTTTTGGAAACAGTTTGTCATGAATTTGTGTTTCTTTTCTCCTGCTCTGTTGAGATATCTGCGTTTACTATGTTTATTTGCATCAGTTCATTTCTGAGTTTTCAGTTTGGGCTTTTCTTTAATTTATGGTTTCCATCTCTGGTTGCAGTTGTAGAGACTGGATCCTCTGTTTCCTATTTCTGTCACATCATGTTATTTTGGCGTCTAGATTTTTAATGCTCCACCCACTGATGAAATTTTGTGTGAAGTTTTTTCAGCATTATCATTTTATTCTGGCTCTAGCCTTAGTCACAATCTCCAAGTTTACCACGTGATGACAAAGGTTTCTGAAGATGCCCGTGAATGGTTGTTGTCCGCGGTGGAGCACAATCCACATGTTTTAACTGAGAGTGCATCTTTATACCCCTTGTTAAAAAATTTGTGTGTATCTATTGAGGAACTTAAAGTAAATTGTAAGCTGTACGCCTTTCACCAGGGTACAACTCTGCTTTTGGTATTCCTTCCTCAGTTTCTTACCTACTGCCGTACAATCAATGTTCCTGAGGTGAATAAACTCTCAGCGTTGTGGCTAGCAGTTGACCAGAATGCCCAAGATTTGGCAGTTTGGGATTCACTGTTAACCACAACTGAGGCCCTGGTAAGCCACATTCTTTCTCTGGTCTCAAATCTGTCTACTTCTAACCAAGGTATGTTGGTAATTGAAGATAAGCCTGCTGCGCGCTCCTGGTTTTCTGGTTCTGGTCCCACAATAGTTCCTTCCAACCAAAGCCAGGATTGTTCTCCTCCTAGCTTGTCTCAGCTACAATTGGCGGTGGTGAACAAACCCGGTGATGTGAAGGAGGTCCCCGTAGTGTCTGGTCCTGATAGTTCCTTGGCAATGCTTCAGCACATTGTACCTGCAAAATCTTCTGTGATTATATCTGAAGTGTCCCCTTGTGCCTATCAATTGTGATAACCCTGTTCTTTGGGCTGCTGTCCAAGAAATGATTGAGGGTTACTTCCAGGAGCATCCTGCCTCCTTAGCTGCCATCTGTATTGCCAATGAAAAACAAGATCTGCCAAGATTGCTACCTTTGCTGCAAATAAATCTACTTCTGGTTACTTCTTGTTCTATGGTAGCATTGATAGTGGTCAGACTATCTATCAGCCAGCTATTTTTTTTGGATAAGGGTGCTTTCAAAAATTTCATGAGTGTAGAGACTGCCAACTTGCTACAACTCAAGTATCACCCAGGAATGCTTGTTAGGGGTGGGAAAAATCAAACTTTTCCCTCTTTCCAACTGAAGAAGCCAGTTAATTTTGTAGTTGCAGGTCAGTCTTTTACTGCAAGGTTTTCTGTTTGCTCTACCCTGATGTATCCTATTATTTTGGGAGTGAGTTGGTGGAGAGATCATAATGTATTGACCTTACTGGAGAAAAATGAGCTGCAGGTGGAACATTCTTTGAGTATAAGTATTTGTATTTTGCTGTTGGATATGTCTAAATTGGAGCAATCTTCACAGACCATACAATTGTTTCCTGTCCCTGTCTCCGTAAGTTCAGATTTACCATCATGCTTACAACCCTGGTCCGCAGCATTTGACGCCACCAGAGGCAAGGTCCTTCCCAAGCACACTCAGTTTGACTTTGAATTTAAGGTTACTGTTGATCTGATTAGAATAGAGTCTCCTATTTACCCTTTAACCTTGAAGGAAGACGTATGTTTGGAAGAGTGGACTTGTGACATGTTGGCAAAAGGCTACATTTTTAAGAAGGCTTTGTTGATCTTCTCCCCATTATTGTTTGTTCAGAAGTCTGATGGGTCCCTTTGTCCTTGTGTTGACTACAGGAATTTGAATAACATTACAATTATGGATCCTTATCCTTTACCTCTCAAAGTACAGATCTCTGGGTGTGTTGAGAAGGCAAAGGTATTCTCAAAACTAGATCTTTTGAATGCTTTCAATCAAATCAGGATTGCATAAGGAATGGAATGGTTAACAGCATTCAGAACAAAGAAGGGTATCTTCCAGTTCCGTGTAATGCCTTTTGGATTGAAAAATGCCCCAGCTTGCTTTCAACAGTTAATTGATTCAGTCCTGGGGGATCTCCTAGATGTTTGTGCCATCACATATATGCGTGATATCTTGGTGTTTTCTCCAGATGAAGAGTCTCATAAGGCCCACTTGTTGGCAGTTGTAGAGCGCATTCTCCAAGCAAGCTTGATCATCAAAAGGAGTAAGTGTGAATTCTTTAAATGTAAGGTTACCTTTCTGGGTAATATTATCTTTGGGGATGGCCACACCATTGCCCCAGACAAGGAAGCTGTAGTTTGAGAGTATGCTACGCCTGTGACAGTATCCCAACTTTGTAATTTATTGGGTACATGTACGTTCTTGAAAAAATTCACCCCCACTTGCTGAGGTGGCTGCCCCTTTATATTTGGCCAGTGGAAAGACAACTTTAGTCTGGACGCCTGAGTGCAAAAGTGCCTTCTCAGCAGTCGAGGCTCTTTTGTTGTCCTCCCAAGTGTTAAGACATATGGATCCTGAGCTTTCTTTTGTGGTTTCCACCAATGTATCTAAATACGCTGTGGCTGGTGTGCTGTTGCAGATAGCTAGTGATGGGATTGAGAGACCTTTAGGGTATTTCTCCAGGAAGATGGAGGCTCAAGAACGCAACTACATGATTTACAATAAGGAATTATTGGCTGTTGTGGAATTGTTAAAGCATTGACATCACATCTCATGTTGGCATGTCATCCATTTATAGTAAGAACTGACCACAAAGCTCTTCTATATTATTGACAACCCAGGGTTTAGCCAGGTTGTCAATCCAGATAGCATGGTGACCTGTCAAGATACAAGTTCCGCTAAGAGTTTGAAAGGGATCTGACAATCATTTTACCAATGCACTAAGCAGGAACCCTTCCCATCTTCCAGATGTTAGTATGGATACCAAGTTTAACACACATATTATGATTTCAGACAAGGCAGTGGTGCCTTTTGTACTGTCTCTGCCGGCTACGTTGGCTACCATGACTTTAGCTGAGGGCGCAGACCTGGGCTTGTATTCCAAGGTCAAGTTTCTGCAACCTTTGTCCAAAGGCTATGATAGGCTATTAGAGCTAGCATGCGCAAAACCCAGGGGTTCAGCCTCAGGGTTATCATAAGATTGGTTCAGTCCTATATAATCAAGGTTGCTTGTGGGTTCCTGAAGGCACTATTTGGGATGAAATTATGGAGGCTAATCATACCTGTCCAACAGCTGGTCACCCAGGGAAAAACAAAACAGTGGAACTAATCTGCCACCAGTTTTCCTGGAAAGGTTTAACTGTGCAGGTAGCAGCCTTTGTTTGAGATTGCCTGGTATGTGTTTGATCCAAGGCCAGTTGGAACAAGACAACTGGGTTACTGGTTCCACTATAGCCTGCTGCGGGACCCTGGACGTCTGTGTCAGTGGATTTCATTGATGAGCTTCCAAATTCCAATGGGTTTAACACAATCATGGTGGTAGTCAATTGTTTCACAAAGATGGTACACTTTGTACCTTTCTCAACCAAAATTACTTTGTTGGAAACAGCTAGGTTCTTTTTGAATAGAATATTTTCCTTACATGGCATCCCAATGGAGATTGTAAGTGACCATGGTCCTCAATTTATTGCTCAGTTCTGGGAAGCCTTTACTGGAATTCTTGGAATCAAATTATGCCGTTCCACAGCCTTTCAACCCCAATCTGATGGACAAACAGAGAGAGTAAACCAAAGTTTGGAGGTCTACCTACACTGCTACACTAATGCACAACAAGATGACTGGTGTGATAATCCACCCATGGCAGAGTTCACATATAATAACGCCCCGCACATGTCAACTCAAGTATTGCCATTTTATGCCAATGTGGGTTACAATTTTTTTCTAACATAGGTCCTTGTTTGGTTAGCAACATGGAAGCTGCAACTGATCAAGCTACTGCATTGAAATAGGTCCATCAGGAGCTTCAAGTTACTCTTTCCGCCGCCGTGAAAACTTACAAGGAATACGCAGATTGTAAGCGCCAGGAGGGGCAACTTACAGGCCAGGTGATCTAGTCATGGTTGATGCTTGCAATATGAAACTTACGGTTCCCTGTTGTAAATTAGGTCCCAAGCAAGTTGGTCCCTTCAAGGTAGAACATCAGATTGGTCCCTCCGCCTATTGGCTAGATCTACCTCCTGCTTTCAAGATTTTCCATACCTTCCATGAAAGTCTTCTTACTCTCTTCAAAGGAACAGAGACTCCCTCCTCCCAACCCATTCTTGTGGAAGGTGAACCTGAGTATGAGTTAAATTGTATTCTGGCTTCTCACAAGAATTGCTGCCAATTGGAATATTTGGTGTCTTGGAAAGGTTATCCTGATTCTGAAAACTCATGGGTTCCCCACTACAATTGTTCAATTTCCTCAAATCCAATCCGTGAGTTCTACAAGTGCAATCCCACTGCTATTGGTCACCCTGAACTTGCCTTAGCTGCAATGAAACTCCCACCTGCCCATAAGAATTTCTCCTTATCCCATCTCCCAGATGGTGGTATTGTTCCCAGGGCTAAAGCAGAGGGTAATGTCACTGTAGATTCCATAACGCCGGGTATTGTCTGTCCAAGTAAGAAGGCTCAGAAGGCCGGAAAACCTGTATCAAAATTGACCAAGTTAACGGATTTAAATCAAACAGTTGATCAAAATTGGTCACAGCTGCTCTAGTACGCCAGCTGAAACCAGCTCCCCCTTTCAAACTGACGTTGATAAATTGACGTAATATGAGGGTCACCCAATATGAGCTTGTTAATCAGTATGATCATCAAAGACTTGTCACGCAAGGGTTCTTTGCAACTTAGACCAGATACTTACTTGGCAACATGGAAGGAATAGGAGGTCAAGACTCAGGTGGTATTGCTTAGTCAATTTTTCTGATATATATTGAATAGTTTTACCTGTTTCAACTCTAAGAGTTGAGTCCTCCAAAATTTACTCAATAGAAATCAATTATCCCAAGTTCTAAATTTTAAATTTTAAAATGCATCCTGTGATTGGGTTGTTACAGTATATCCCATACAATCTGATTCTGAACCAAATCATTTTAGGAAGATAGGGCCCAGCATTTGGAACTTTGTTGTCAGTGCCGCCCAATATTAATGTTTTGCCAGCCAATTTTGCAGCTCCTCCCCCCATTCTTGAAACTGAAAATTGTGTCCCTTCTCAATGCCCAGAATTCTACGCTGAAGATGCATTGATGCTTTCCCAGGTCATTTATCTTGGTTTACTCTGGTTAGGACTACTGGTTCTACTTAATCCTGGAGTTACAATTGGAAATTTCACAAAAAAATATCTGAAGCTGTGTTGGTGGTTAATAATCAATTCTATGTGGATTTGGGTGGTAATTCCCCATCATTTAGAAACCGCTTCATATTATCCAGTGATTTTTGTCACACTACCCACTTGCTGAAGTGATCAACAGCAATCATAATAAAGCAACACCATAACATTAGCAGGGGAGAGGACTTACTGCGTCAATGCTGACAGTGTGGAAGGCATTTTGCAGGGGGTCTAATTCAAATTTGTGGGCAGCAGCTCAAGGCCTCTGCAGCTGGAAGTTGTGGCAGCTAGCTATGAAGTCTGGGATCAGCAGGCAAAGGTTCTTCCAAAAGTAATTCTTTTGAAGCCAGTCAAAGGTCTTGGCAATGCCTTCATGACCAGTCTCTTTATGAGCTTGCAACACCAACAAGAGGCAAAGACTGGGTCATACATAAGGCAGATACTGGTCTTGTACCTTCTTGAAGAGCTGATTGTCACGTATGAGGGTATCTTCAGATAGCTTAAAATAGGCCAGTCACACCTCTTCTGTTTCATTTTCCCAAGAAGACAGGTACCCAATTAGTTTGTATAACTGGTCAGCCTCTGCAGGATGCAAATCAAGAATGGGCATTCTGAAGAGCCCATCAGTGTTCTGGTGTTGAATCCCAGGGCAATGGAGCACAGTGAAGTCATATCCCTGCAGACTTAGAGCCCATCTAGCTAGGCACCCTTCAGGCTCCTTAAGCTGTTGTAACCACTTAAGAGAAGCGTGGTCAGTGACAACTGTGAAGTGGGTCCCATATACATAGTGACAAAACTGCTTGACTGCATGCAACACGGCAAGGCACTCCTTCTCTGTGACACTATAATTCTTCTCATGCTTGTTTAGCACGCAGGAAGTGTAAGCTACAGGATGATCTACACCCTTGTTGTCTAGTTGGGCCAGAATAGCTCCAATAGCAAGATCACTAGCGTTGGTGTACAGGATGAACTCCTTATCATAGTCAGGATACACTAGGATTGGCGCCTCTTTGAGTTTTTGCTTAAAGGTCTCAAAGGCTTGCTGTTGACTGGCAGTCCATTCAAAAGGAACATTGCGTAACAGCTGGACTAGAGGTTCACTAGTATTGGCAAAGTCAGGGATAAACTGTCTGTAGTAGCCCATCATACCTAGAAAGACTTGTACCTCTTGTAGGTTGGTGGGCAGAAGCATTTTGTCAATGGCTTCAACCTTCTTAGTCATTGGGCAAATCCCTGTATGGGTCACTTCATGGCCCAAGAATTCAAGACGTTCTTTGAAGAAGGCGCACTTAGAAGGTTTTAGCTTAAGGCCAGCTTCTTGAATCTTTATGAACACCTATTTGAGGTGAGCCAGGTGATTGGTGAAGGTAGCAATGAAAACCGTTATATCATCCAAGTATACTTGGACACACAACAACTTCAAGTCACAGAGGATGGAGTCCATGGCCCCTTGGAAAGTGGCAGGGGCGTTGCAGAGTCCCTGTGGCATGCAAGTAGGCTCAAACAGCCCTTTAGAGGTAATGAGAACTGCTTTCTGACAATCCTTGGGCAATAGGTCAACTTTCCAGTATCCAGATGCCAGATCCATTGTGGAGAAGAATTTAGAGCCTCCAAGACGTCAGAGGGCATCATCAATACGCAGCAAGGGGTACAAGTCCTTTTTGGTCAAAGAGTTTAATTGGCAATAGTCCATCACAATACAATGACCCCCATCTTTGTTTTTTAAGATGAGTAGCAGGGATGCCCAAGAACTTTGGGAAGGTGCCAGCAGTCCAGCGTCTAACAGTTGTTTGACCTCTTTAGATACCTGGGCGTCTTCAACACAACTGTAGTAATATGGTTAAGCACAGAAGGGGGGCGTTGCCAGTGTCAATCTGATGGATAATATCTTTAGCTATCCCATAATTGGTACTGTCTTTGAAAAGGTGTCAGAAAATTGGTCTAGTAAATCTATCACCTCTTTCTGTTGAACCAAGGACAGTTGTGGGAAGTCTTGTGCAGTGAACAAGGATAGGACTTGAGGCTCATCCTCAGGTAGGTTAAAGTCTTGAAACGTGTCAAAGAGATGAAGAGACAGGACATCAGGAGCGCTCAATAACTTGCCATATCCAACAACCTGCCCCCTAGACACAGTCATGTGGAGTGCAGTCAGGTTGGCTATCAACAATTGAACAGGGTCCTTATGGGAGACATCTAGGATTCCAGGACAGAGATAAGGTTTGTTGCGTTCTAGCAAGGGGGGAGAGTACAACTCCAAGAAGGTTTGTTCAGGTAGTTCATATAATGTCTGGGAGTCTAGGATGGCCTGGGAGCCAGGAGGGATGGTGACAGCAGACGTGGCTAGGAGAGGAATCCTCTCAGACGCAGTACAAGCCATGGGTGGACATTTCATGTTTGAGGAGTGGGTGCAATATTTGAGGTCAAAAACCCCAGTGGGATATTCCAAGGCACATGTCTTTAAGAGCTTCCCAGGATCTTCAACTGACTCTTCAAAGATCAAGGGGACTTCATAGCCTAGGATAGGGGGGTAGCCATCTTTCAAGTTGATTACCACATTATATTCCCTGAGGAACTGGGTTTCCAACTAAGAGATCATAACTCTCATTTTTAAAGACAACTGCTGGTGCAGCTAGAAGAAGTTTGCCAAACTGCATGGGTAGAGCAGAGTACGCCCCTATAGCGCAGGTCATAGACAGCCCAGCCGTGCCATATGCCTGGTGATAATTAAGGTCAGGGGCAAGTTTGAGTTTCTTCACAAGCTTAGAGGAGGCAACGTTGACTGGCAAGCCAGTATCTAGAACGGCCTTGATCTTCACTTTTTGAATGGATATCTCTACTTGAGTGGTAGTGCAATCAAAGGGGGAAGGACAGCCAGGATATCTTGAGCCTCTGCTAGTTCCTTATCCCACTTCTAAATCATTCATCTTAATCCCAGGTTTTCCTTATAAACAGTCTGGAGGGACAGCAAAACAGATACATTCTTGAAGACAGCGTCAGCAACCTTGGCAGCTTCTTCTGACAACTCCACTAGCACAGGGGCCTCTTGGCCTGAGTGAGGTAAGGGCAAGAGACAATTTCTTGGCTTCAGGCAAAGGATTACCAGTAGTGGTAGTCTTTCCTGAGCGTAATTTATAGGGGACTGTAATGGTTTTAGGAACAGCCAGAACAGAGTACCCATATGCATCAGTTTTGTCAGTGTCAGAGTCATCCAGATCAGAATCATCAGAGATATTGTGAAACAAGAGGAGGATAGGAGGAGCTTCATTATCAGTGGGCTTGGAGTCAGCTATAGAGGGAGGGATTGAAAGAGACTGGGAAGAATTGCAACCAAGAGCGTCTTTGCCTCTAGGTTGACTGCTCTTTTGGAACAGCTCCTTCAACCTGTGGGTTGGTGCAGATTTGAGAATGATGACCTATCTGATTGCAGTTGTGGCAACCTTGGCATCAAGGAAGATTTTGCAAGTTCATGGTAAGAATGCAAGGACCACAGGAAGATGAACCAGAGTCAGACTTAGCTTGAACTTCTCTAACAACTGCGCCAGAGTGGGTAAGGTGCATATCCTGCAACAGCATCTTTATGTTCTTCATAGAGGAAAGCATAGCTTTATAGGCTTTGAAGTGAAGACACATAAGTTGGTTAACTTTGAGAGCTTGAGCGCAAGCCATGTAAGCTTCATGGGCTGTCAATTGTCTGCTCGTGATCAGTTGCTGTTCTTCCATGTAGAATCTGTCTGCAAACTTGGCTAGGGTCTCCTTTGGTTTGAAAGCAATATGCATGAAGGCATCCTTCTTTACTTCCAGGCTAAGGTCATCACCAAACTCATCAATCAGAAGCTGCTTCATATCTTCCCACGTCTCAATGGAGGGCAGCTTAGGCACCACCACTCCTGGCAAGTTGGATGTAGACAGGTCAGAATATGTTCTTTCTTAACTTTGTCTGAAGCCTGTCACATGGCAGTTTTGTAGATAGTTAGGAAAGTTGCAATGGTTGAGGTTTTAGGATTGAAGACTTGCTTAAAGGTAGGCTTGAAGTGTGCTTTGGGGGTTGGGCCACCATTGTTGCTATTGAGTACGTTTATAAGTGGGAAAACTCTGCCTTGGATTCTGAGGGGGGGCTGCCTAGACCATAGTTGGCAAAGACTTTCTTCAAGGGTAGTAAGAGTCTCAACAGCGCAGGCACCCGTATTGACAGCTTTAGTTGTCTGTTGTGCAGTAGTATCTAAGTGTTGACCTTGGGAGGTCACTATTGTGGAGAGTCAGCCAGTTGCAAAGTAAGGGATGGCCCCACTGAGAGGCAAGGGGCAAACCTATCATTCACAGAGTAAATCACGTCATTCATCTCTTGTACGTCTCTATCCAGTTCAGTATGGTCCTTTTTTAATTGATCCACTTTGTTAGCTAGGGCAATTAGCTCCCTAGCGCATTGAATTTGAGGGGCTCCTGATAAGCCAGGGCAGCAACCATCTTTATCAACAACCCCAACTGGACTAGCAGCAGTTGCCATTATTTCACGTAGGGCGGCAAGTTCTTGCTGTAGCTCAGCAACTTGAGCAGTCAACTCAAGCACCTGGGGGTCAGGTTGATGAGCCTCAGTAGGACGCCCTTGACTGCAAGTAGTTGTACATGCTCTTGAATAGCATCCCATATTTTCTGCTCTCTATCCACCAAGTCATCAGAAGGGAGAGAGGGCAGAACATCTGGCTTGGGCGTAGATAGTTCATTCACTTGACTCTGGAGTTTGGCTATAGTAGCAGCGGTGGCAGCTCTCTCTTGCTCAAATGCTGTACTGAGTTCAATAAAGCTGCTAGTAGAAAAGCCTGCCACCTGCTGTAGTTGCTCAAAGGAATACATGCTAAATGCATTGAGCTGTTGCACAAGTTGTTTGAAGTCAGTGAGATAAGCGTTTAAGGTGGAATCCACTTGAGTTTGCCAGGATTGTTATAGCTGGTGAAACTTGTGTAGGTGTTCTCTCACATATTTTGGGATGGACTGGCACATCTGTTCAATAGAATTGACCAGGCGGGTCTGGGAAGTGACAGAGTTGCGCTGATTGTCAGATACCAAGGAAAACAGGGAATGAATCCACTGTTTGTCACAGTAGGTTCCATCATGCCGGGTATTATCTGCCCAAGCAAGAAGGCTCAAAAAGCCAGAAAACCTTTATCAAAATTAACCAAGTTAACAGATTTAAATCAAATGGTCAATTGAAAATGGGTTATGGCTGCTCCAGTCTGTCAGCTGAAACTGGTTCCCCTTTTCAAATTGACTTTGATAAATTGGCGTAATTTGAGGGTCACCCAATATGAGCTTGTCAATCAGCATGGTTGTCAGAAACTAGTCACACAAGGGTTCTTTTCAACCTGGACCAAATACTTACTTGACAATTTGGAAGGAATAGGAGGTCAAGACTCAGGTGGTATTTCTTAGTCAATTTTTCTGATATATATTGAATAATTTTCACTGTTTCAACTCTAAGAGTTGAGTCCTCCTAAAATTTTACTCAATAAAAATCATTTATTCCAAGTTCAAATTTATTTTTTAAAGAAAAATGCATCATGTGGTTGGGTTGTTACTATATATTCCATACAATCTGATTCTCAACAGAATCATTTCTGGAAGATAGGGTCCTGCAGCTGGAACTTTGTTGTCAGTGCCGCCCAATATTAATGTTGCGCCAGCCAATTTTGCAGATCCTCTCCTCATTCTTGAAACTGAAAATTGTGTAGCCTCTAATTTTCAAGAATTTTACTCTGAAGATTTTTTGATGTTGTCTCAGGCCATTTATCTTGAGCTCCTTTGATTAGGATCAATTGTTCTGCTTAATCTTGGTATTACAATTGGAAATTTTACAAAAAGATATTTGAAGCCATGTTGGTGGTTAATCATTAATTCTATGTGGATTTGGGTGGTAATTACCCATCACTTAGAAATGGCTTTATACTATCCTGCAATTTCTGTCACACTGTTGGTAGGCAGCAAACTGGTCCCAGTGATGAGTAACTGCTGCTTTCAGAGACAAGATTTCTTGGACATGGAGCCCCAATACCATTTGATGGTGGGAAAGATAGGCTGCACAAAGGACAATAGTAAGTGCGCAGCGGAGCCAGCCACTGAGAGGAGATGTTGTGGAAATTGAGGGGCCACAATTAATTTGTAGTATTCAGCCCAACTGAAGTACACCTGAAGGCAAGGGATGGCTCCTTCCTGGGCTATCCCATGGGCTACCAACATGACTTGCTCTAAGTCAGGGGTACCCATGGGGTAAGCTACTAGGTGGGGACCATTCCCAAGGTTCAGTATAGTGGGGGTAATAGGCTGGTCAGCAATATCTTCCTCAATAGGAGGACTGGTATTTCAGGTGAAGTTGACTCTTGTATAGGCGGAGGCAAAGGCTCCTGAAAATGTGGATGCAAAAGGGATAACCAAGGGGCTTACAGCCCCTGTAGTGAGCACCATTTTTGTTGTGTTCTGAGGTGCAGCACAGACACACAACAGGGAATCCTAACCTTAGGATTAGATTAGTACTAAGTCTTGGCTAGATGACAGGCAAGGCAAATGCGTTTACCTTGCGGCCCTGGAAGAATAATCTCTACTAGTTGTGGCTAGAGAGAGGCGCAGAAGTACAGAAGACACAAAGGCAAAAATGTGAATAGAACTTAATTTTATTGATGAATTAGGAAAAGGAATATATAGTGGTTGATGATACCACAAAACACTACCTGGAAGGTAGGATCACTTTCCACCAGCATGAGTGGGGCAAGTGAGTTGCGCAGGATCAAGAAACTGAACAATTGTAATTCCTGATTCAGACATTAACTCATTTTGAGAGGCAAAAGCAAAAGCAAGGGATTTGTCTTTGAAATGGCCCACTAAAGGCAAACTAAAACATGGTGAATAGCAGTATTCACAGCAACTGCGCCAAGCCTTTTAACCCTCTTTATCAACTAATCTGCTGGTTTCTTTGCCAGGTGATACCAACCACCAAGGATCAAACTGCCACTGAGTGTCAGGGATCCAGTCTTGGGTGGCCGGCCTGTCTTTTCAGGGGTAACTCAGGCTGGGTTTTTTTGCGGGCAATGCCCACCACAAGAGGGGAGCTAACTTTAAAAGATATGAGGAAGACTTCCCCACCCAAGACCATGGGCTGGCGGCCAGGATTATAGTGTCAATCACCCCTGTGAGGGTGATGTACACAATCCCAAACAGCTTGCCAGTATAGTCAGCTGGGAGGTTAGATGCGGAAGCAGGCATGGGTTTTGGTGTCACAGGCGGCTCCATGGACAGGTTGTAAGCAGGAAGATGATTGAATTTTCCTCTGAACAACTTGGGTGTTGAAAATATCCACAGGCCTTGTTGGTTGTATCTAACAGCGGATTGTATGCGGGCCAGGGGGTTGAGTTCAAGTATCTTTTCTGGGGTGTATTCCTTGTATTCAGACTTCAGAGAGTAGTTGGTCAAGTGAAAAAGTCCAAAGGGTACACCAGGAGGACAGAAAACAGCAGACAGTGGGGTAGGCAGGCCAGGAGATCTTGAACTGAATTGATAGACAGCAAACACAAAATAAGGCAATAACTGTATGAGCCAAATTAACATAACCTTTATTCAAAAATGGCAATAAGTTTGGAGCGCGGGGTCCTTTGGTCTATATAGCACCCCACCTCTAAACTTAACATTTACAATGGGGGGTTCATCAGGGCATTGGGAAAGGCAGGGCGGGGGAATTGGGTACTTGGGTCTAAAGGCAGCAAAATGGCACTTGGCCCGGGAGTTCTTTCATTGGTCAAGAATCTCAATTCGGCTCCCTGATTACCTTGCTCTAGTGTTGTGGTCATGAGGCTGGGTTGTGGGCCTGTGCCTCTTTCCTGGGTTGGCTCCTTATTGATTGCTGGTGTAGATTTCAAACTCATGAAGCTAATAGTTGTTGCTTTGGTACCTCCATTAGGTGCTGTGATTGGTATTCCACTTGGTGCAATAGTTTCCTTGTCTTGGCCTGTTTCACTGCATGGGCCATCATTTTTGGCATCAGCTTGCAGGGACTAAATCCCAGAAAAATGCGGGCGGGCAGTCCTGCAGTCCATAGGCCCAGCAGACTGGGGGGATCCAGGGTCAGGGTTTGATTTCTGCTCTTGAGCCTGGGCTTCCAGAGGGGGAGAATTGTCAATCCTGACATCATCCCCTTCTTCCCCTGAGCTCTCTCCCTTCTGATTCTTCTTGTTCAGGTAGAGTTAGACGGCTTCTTGGGCATTATTCAGGTTGCTCAGAGGCTCCCAAGTACTTTCTTCTAGTGGGTATTCTCTCCACTTGACGTAATACTGGGGTTTTTGGTAGTCAGTTTGATTGCTGTGTATGTATTTAACTTCAGATTCCTCATTGTGGTTTGTTTAGATGGGTATGGGGCTGTCTTAATCTGTTGGTGGGAAGCTGATTCCCATCATTTTTGAACAACAGGGAGCAATAGAACACATCATGAATCTTCCAGGAGGGGGGTAGGTCTAGCTTGAAGGCAACTTCACTGACTAGTTTGGTGATTTTGTGGGGGCCGCTTCCTCTGTGAGCTAATTTCCTGCAGGGCACGTGCAGGGGTACGTTCTGGGAGTCTAGGTATACTTTGTCTCCAACTTGTAAGGGTTAGCCTGGGGTTTGTTTGCGGTAAGCAAAGGCTTTGTATGTCTGCACTGCACAATTCAGGTTGATCAAGCATGTTTTTTGTGCCGTGAATCTGTTCAATCCAGGAGTGCCCAGTGGTGTTTGATTCCTTTTTGCCAATCTGAGGGTCCCAGGTGGGGTCAAACCCATAGTTGGCTTTGAATGGGGACATGTCTGTGGAGGCGTGGTCCTCACTATTGTATGCAAACTGGGCCATGGGAAGCATTTTTGCCCAGTTGTCCTGATCAGTGTTGGCATAGCATTGGAGGTATTGTTCAAGGATCTGGTTAACTTGCTCAGTTTTCCGTTTGTCTGTGGGTGGTAGGAGGTAGATACACATTGCTTGATTCTTAAGTCTTTCATCACCTGCGTCCAGTAGTTTGCTGTGAATTGGGATCCTCTGTCTATGATGATTTCCTCAGGTGTTCTGTGTTGCATGAGGATGCAATTGTGGAAGTGTTGGGCTGTTTCTTCTGCTGTGCAATTGGTGGTGGTTGGTACAAAGTATGCCATTTTGGTGAAGCAGTCTACCATGACCAGGATTGCATTATACAAGAGAGATGGCGGCAGTTCCACTATATAGTCCATGAAGACAGATCTCCAAGGTCCATGGGGTATATCCAAGGGTCTTAGAAGTCCTTCAGGTTTTTCTCTACAATTTTTGGTCTGCCTGCAGGTCTCACACCCCTTCAGGTATGCACTTAAGTCTTGGTCCAATTTTGGCCAAGCAAAGTTTCTTCTGATGCTCCAAAGGGTCTTGAGCCTACCAAGGTGTCCAGCCATCTCAGAATCATGGTAGTCTCTCAAGACGTTGGTTCTGATTTTACCTTCTGTTACAAAGACCCTGTTGTGGAGCATTAGCGTGGTTCCCTTCAATGAGTAGCCTTTTTGGTAGTGGGCGCTATCCAAGGATTTGGAGAAGTTGGAGGTCAAGGTATTGATGAACTTGTTTAGTGCTTGGGCACTTAGTAATTCTGGTTTGCTGGCTTCTGATTTTCATCAATCCCAGGCGAATGCCTAGGCTTGCTGTGTCCAAGAGGATTTGGGTGTTGTGATTGCAGGTTTCTAGGTGAGTAGGCACCAGGTCAGTTCTTCTACTTAGGGTGTTGGGTACCATATTCACCTTTCCTGGCTTGTAGTCTATGGTCAGAGTGTAGTCAGCCAGTTCTAAGGCCCATCTTGCTTGTTGTTGGTTAAGCTGGAGTAGTTTGAAGAAGTAGGCCAAGTTCTTGTGGTCTGTCAGGACCTTTACTGGGTATTCAGCGCCACATAGGTATTGGCGCCAATGTTTCATGGTCTTTATTATGACTAGCATCTCCTTGTCATATATCAGGTAGTTTCCTTCCGCAGGTAGCATCTTCTTGGAGTAATATGCTACAGGATGTAGAATACTACACTCCTTCCTGAAGAAGGATCCCTCCACCGCAAAGTCTGACATGTTGGTTTCTAGAACAAAAGGTTTGGAGAAATCTGGCATGGCCAGGACAGGGGCAGAGGTGAAGGCAAGTTTCAAGGTTTCAAAGGTGGTGGTACATTCCGGAGTCCAGGCAAAGGTGACCTTGTCAGAGAAAAGGCGGGTCAGGGGGAGGGTAATGTGAGAAATTTCTTTGAATGAAATCCCTGCAATAATTTTCCAGGCCCAAGAAAATTCTCATGTCCTTTCTGATTTTAGGCATTGGCCAAGATGGTATTGCTTCCACTTTATCTTGTGCCATGGCAAAGCCGCCAGTATTCACTATGTATACCAGGAATTTGACTTTGGACTGAAAGAATTCACACTTCTTAAGCTTAGTGTGTAAGTTGGCTTGGGAGAGTTTCTCAAGTATAAGGTCCAGGTGGCGTAGGTGTTCCAAGTGAGACTTGCTGTAGATGAGAATGTCATCCAGATATGCCATACAAAAACGGTTAAGGTATTCCCCTAGGACAGTGTTGAGCATCCTTTGGAAGGTGCTGGGGGCGTTGCAGAGGCCAAAGGGCATCACAAGGTACTCATACAGCCCATATTGGGTTTTGAAAATTGTCTTGTACTGTCTCCATCCTTGATTTGGATTTGGTTGAACACATCTCAGAGGTCAATTTTTGAGTACACCTGGGCTCTAGTCAGTACATCACAGAGGTTGTTGGCATTGGGGATGGGGTAGTAGTTCTTTACTGTAATATCATTCAGTTTTTGGTAATTCATGCATGGACGCATACCACCATCTTTTTTCCCTACAAACAGCATGGGCAACAAGCAGGGGGCCTTTGAAACCCAGATGAACCCTTTTTTTGTCATATCCTCAAGGTATGCTTTCAAGGCCACTTACTTGCGGTGGTTATAGCTGTAGATGGGGCCGTGGTGCAGTTGAGTCCCTGGTAGTAGGTCTATGGTGTGGTTGTAGATTGAATGGCTGGGTAGTTTTGTGGCTGCTTCTTCACTAAAAACATGGTTCCATCTCTGTAGAAGGGTGGGCAGTATTCCAACGCTAGGTTCTATTACCATAGCCAAGAGTTTGTTGGTAGAAGGTTGGTCATGGCTCATACAAAAAGGAACAGTGTCACAGGATTCTGGTTGGCCTAACATGGTGGTTTGCTTGCGGTAGTTCAGGATCAGGCCATGTTTGTCGGACCAGGAGTTGCCCAGTATAAGGGGGTGGGGTAGTCCTGGAAAGTGTCATGGTGGATTCCATAATGCCAGGTATTGTCTGTCCAAGTAAGAAGGCTCAGAAGGCCGGAAAACCTGTATCAAAATTGACCAAGTTAACAGATTTGAACCAAATGGTTGATCAAAGATGGGTCACAGCTGCTCCAGTCCACCAGCTGAAACCAGCTCTCCCTTTCAAACTGACGTTGATAAATCAATATAGATGAGGGTCACCCAATATGAGCTTGTTAATCAGTATGGTCATCAGAGACTTGTCACGCAAGGGTTCTTTGCAACTTGGACCAGATACTTACTTGGCAACATGGAAGGAATAGGAGGTCAAGACTCAGGTGGTATTGCTTAGTCAATTTTTATGATATATATTTAATAGTTTTCCCTGTTTCAACTCTAAGAGTTGAGTCCTCCTAAATTTACTCAATAAAAACCAATTATCCCAAATTCTAAATTTTAAATAATAAAATGCATCCTGTGATCAGCTGTTACGGTATATCTGTACAATCTGATTCTGAACCAAATCATTTCAGGAAGATGATGCCCAGCATCTGGAACTTTGTTGTTGGCGCCTCTAAATGTCAATTTCATGCCAGCAAATTTTGCAGCTCCTCCCCCCATTCTTGAAACTGAAAATTGTGTCCCTTCTCAATGCCCAGAATTCTACGCTGAAGATGCATTGATGCTTTCCCAGGTCATTTATCTTGGTTTACTCTGGTTAGGAATACTGGTTCTACTTAATCTTGGGGTTTCAATTGGAAATTTTACAAAAAAATATCTGAAGCCTTGTTGGTGGTTAATAATAAATTCTATGTGGATTTGGTTTGTAATTTTCCGTCATTTAGAAACAGCTTTATATTATTCAGTAATTTCCGTCACAGCAAGAGGATTAGGGACAACAGGTATACATTAGTGTCTAATGGTCAACAGGAGTTCTTGCTCACACTCATAGCAAATGTTCAAGGAGCTGTTTCCCATGATTACTTGTATACTGCGCTCTGAGGCTGTCACGCCTAATTCATCTGCTAGGCTGGTGCCAAGAAAACTTTTGTCCGCCCCTGTATCAATAAAGGCTATAATCTTGCGCCTGTTCCCTGCTACTTCTATGGTCACTTGGATGAACTTGTAAGACTGAGAAGACGTGTTTATTTGCGCCAGTGAGATTTAGCAGTGTTCTTCTTAGGGCAGGCTCTGGTCAAGTGGTCTGCTTTGTGGCAGTGGAAGCAGAGTCCTTTATGGTAGTGTCATTGGAGCTCTTCAGCGGTCATCCCTGTTCTGTTGGGGAGTTGGTGTTTGGGGTTGGAGGACCTGGGAGGAGCCAGCATTCTCTTGGTTCATGCTAAGACCCTTGAATAGGGAAATTAGCTTGTCTAGGCTGAGGGTGGGCGTATGGTGCTTCAAAAGGTCCTTTATTGCTATGTTGACGCCCTTCCGGAAGATAATGGCTGTCAGTTTGTCCTCCAGTTGGGTGCAGGTTTTCAGTTTGAGGAATTTGTCAATATATGCTTGGATGGGTCAGGGACCTTGTCAAATTTCTAGCAGGGAGTTCAGGGCGTAGTATCTAGTGTTGCAATCTTCACCTGTGGCCATTAAATCAGCCTCAAACTTGGTGTAGTCTAAGCAGAATTCTACGTCCTCAGCTGTGGCCTTGCCAAACCAGTCCAAGGCGTCCCCTGATAGCATTGAAGCAACCCCAAGGATCTTCTTGGTATCACTGGTATAAGAGGGGCGTTGGTAAGGAAATGCAGGCAGAAGACCAGCATGGCGCGTCTAGCTTCTTCAAACGTGAGCTTCCCCATCTGAGGCATCTCCACCTTTGTGAGGGACTGGTTCACAATCATATTTTACACTTGGGAGGACAGAGCTTTGGTGAAATCAGCAGTATCAGCGTTGGTTCTCTTTGGGTCATTCAGGTTTGTATTCCTCCACATGGAAGAGATCTGGTTTGTGGTCATCTTATAGGTGTAATAAGTGATTATCAATAGCAAAAGCATACAAGTTGCCCCAAGAAATAACAACATCTTGGGGCTCAGGGTACCAGGTTTAATAAAGATTGCCATAATGTCAGGGATCCAGTCTTGGGCGGCTGGCCCTTTGTTTTCAGGGGTAACTTGGGCCGGGTTTTTTGAGGGCAATGCCCACCACAAGAGGGGAGCTAACTTTAAAAGGTATGAGGTATACTTCCCCACCCAAGACCATGGGCTGGCGGCCAGGATTATAGTGTCAATCACCCCTGTGAGGGTGATGTACACAATCCCAAACAGCTTGCCAGTATAGTCAGCTGGGAGGTTAGATGCGGAAGCAGGCATGGGTTTTGGTGTCACAGGCGGCTCCATGGACAGGTTGTAAGCAGGAAGATGATTGAATTTTCCTCTGAACAACTTGGGTGTTGAAAATATCCACAGGCCTTGTTGGTTGTATCTAACAGCGGATTGTATGCGGGCCAGGGGGTTGAGTTCAAGTATCTTTTCTGGGGTGTATTCCTTGTATTCAGACTTCAGAGAGTAGTTGGTCAAGTGAACAAGTCCAAAGGGTACACCAGGAGGACAGAAAACAGCAGACAGTGGGGTAGGCAGGCCAGGAGATCTTGAACTGAATTGATAGACAGCAAACACAAAATAAGGCAATAACTGTATGAGCCAAATTAACATAACCTTTATTCAAAAATGGCAATAAGTTTGGAGCGCGGGGTCCTTTGGTCTATATAGCACCCCACCTCTAAACTTAACATTTACAATGGGGGGGTTCATCAGGGCATTGGGAAAGGCAGGGCGGGGGAATTGGGTACTTGGGTCTAAAGGCAGCAAAATGGCACTTGGCCCGGGAGTTCTTTCATTGGTCAAGAATCTCAATTCGGCTCCCTGATTACCTTGCTCTAGTGTTGTGGTCATGAGGCTGGGTTGTGGGCCTGTGCCTCTTTCCTGGGTTGGCTCCTTATTGATTGCTGGTGTAGATTTCAAACTCATGAAGCTAATAGTTGTTGCTTTGGTACCTCCATTAGGTGCTGTGATTGGTATTCCACTTGGTGCAATAGTTTCCTTGTCTTGGCCTGTTTCACTGCATGGGCCATCATTTTTGGCATCAGCTTGCAGGGACTAAATCCCAGAAAAATGCAGGCGGGCAGTCCTGCAGTCCATAGGCCCAGCAGACTGGGGGGATCCAGGGTCAGGGTTTGGTTCCCGCTCTTGGGCCTGGGTTTCCAGAGGGGGAGAATTGTCAACCCTGACACTGAGGCTGTCAACAATGCCCTCCTTAATTTAAATGATACCCAACTTGCCACTGTTGGTGGCGCCTCAAAATTACAGAGATATATCACTGATCAGAGATATGCTCTGAGCACTGAAGGCATCAGTGCAAGCTCCATTGACCAATTGATCCTTACTGAGGAACAAAAACTATCTCGCCATGAGAAGAGATTCCTTCTTCACAAAGATGGCCAACATGCCCCCAAGCGCATCATTTGCTTTGCTACAAGCCAGGATCTGTGCAACCTGTTTAAATGCAAGACCTGGCTTGCTGATGGCACTTTCTCAACCTGCCCAAAGCTCTTCAGCCAGCTTTGGAATATCCATGAGCAGGTTGGTAATCTAGTTCTTCCCCTGGTTTTTTTCCCTTCCCAACAAGAAGCAGGAAACATATTTCCATACACTCACAATTCTAAAGGCCAAGTTGGATATAATCCTCCCAACTATTGAGGAGGAGCCCAAGGATACCAGAGTGCAAAAGAAGAAGGCCCAGTTCCAGTCAGAGGAAGACACCCCAACCAGGAAGCAACCAGAAAGCCTTCTCTATCACAAATATCTGGTAGTGGACTTCAAACAGGCTCAGGAAAATGTCTTCATTCAAGTCTTCAAGAGCTCCCCTCAGGGATGCTAGTTCCACTTCTGGCAGGCACTCTGCCGCTGCCTCCAAAAGTGATCTGAACTTCATGAGCTGGTCAACTCTGAAGGTACTAAAGAAGCCAAGGACATTTTTAATTGCTTTGCTGCCCTTGCCCTTGTGAGAAAGGAGTAGACAAATGCCTTTTATGATGCCCTCCTCTGCCATCCTTATATCCAGGCCAACCAGGCAGCCTTTGCGCCCTTTATTGAGTATTTTGAAACTCAATGGGTTGGAGTTTTTCAAGGAGCACGCCACATCAGAAAAGGCAGTGACTCAATCACCTGAAACTGTTTCCAGCAGGTCAAAGAATGGCCTCATCAAGACTACCTCTTCCCTTGAAGGGTGGCATAGCCAGTTTTCTACAAGGGTCAGGGTTCATAAGCCCAAATTCAATAAGATCATGGTGCATTTAAAAACCCAGCAGGCCATCTCTGTCTGCCTCTTCAAGACTGGTATGAAGACCAAATGCAACCCCCCAAGCAGACCAAAGTGGTGAAAAAGTATACTGAAATCAGCAAGGTGGTCCTTGCCTAATATCCCAAGGATAGCAAGCATGAACATCTTCAGGCCATCTCAGTTGCTCTTCCCACTAATATCTGAGCCATTTTCCAATAAACACTTCCTTATCTTCTCTCTTATTTCCTTTGATTTTACAACTCTTTGACTTTTTTTTGGTATTTGGTACAGTTATATGCTTATTTTAAAGTATAGTTTATAGTTAAAATAGATGAAAATAGTTATTTTTGGGATTAATTTAAATTTTAGGCTTTACACCACTATGTTGCTACTAAGCAACTCCATTTTTTATTGAAGATTTGAAATCCTGAGGCTTTTTAAACCTAGAAATGTTTTTTGATATTTATTTTTTTGAGAATTTTTGGGTTATTATTGGAGTTCAAAAATTCTAAAAATCTAAAACTTGGTTTTCTTAGTCGCAATGCCGTAAATTGAAATGGCGCTTTTACTAATAAATCAAGATAGCAGGAAATCAAGATGGCGTAATTTGAGATAGCATTTTTTGAGATGCTGTTTTCAAAATAGCGCGTCCTACCCAGATATTATACCAAGGTGGGATCCTCACTTAGCATAGCTGATGTATGATATCCATAGTCTATACAAGAGGCCTCTTTATTATTAGAATTTCAGTTGGATTTTAACATATTTTCTCAAATGTCTTAAGGGATTGGGAAAAAAGATTTCATGAAAAGGGTAGTGCTAAGTTTCTTGGCGCTGAGTGGTTTGGTGCATTGGTGATTCAATTCATAATGAGTTAAATCACCAATCATCAAGCCAGCCAACTAGATTGCGCCCGGTCAACCCCCCAATTTTGGGTGGTTGACAGGGGCCCTGAAATCCAATTTTAATAAAAAATTGGATGGAAACTAATTCCTGCATTTAAAAAAACCTGTTTTACTAAGGCTCGGGTTTAAACCTGAGCCTTTTTTATCAACCTTTTTTGCATTATATTAATAAAAACCATTAAAATTATTACCTCCTATATGTAATTTTTTATTTCAAATCCAATGTAGGTAAGTACAGGTATAATTTACTAATAAACTTTTTGATATTAAGATGTATAACTTCAAAAGCATAAGAACTATCTTTTAATAATCCTTTTAACTTAACTTTCAGTTTTATTGCTATAGTAGATAAAGATACTCACTACTTATTAAAATAAAGAGATGTAATCATTTAATTTAAATAATAAAAATAAAGAAATCTTTTAACTTACTGCACTATTTTTTTGAATATAGTACATTGTAAAGATAACCTGTGGTAGACTAAAAATACTTGGTGAGTAAACTGATTCACAAAAATTTAGCATGAGTATTAAATCTGGTTCTTTGAATTATATTAGATCCGTCAGTTTATGAAGAATATTTTATAAACTGATTTCAATGAGACTATATACTTATACCAAATTGAAATCAAAATATTTAGCTTTGATTTTATCCACATAATGTGTAAGATCAAACCAGCTCATTTTAATTGAATTGTATTTGTATGAAAGAGTAACCAAAAATATCAATTGATGTTATATGAATTGGATTGAAAGAAAGTTTTAAATTAAATCAATATTATATTAAGTGAATTGCATTAAAGAAGAGCTCTGAATTCAAAAAAACCCACTTGTATTGAATTGAATTACAAATTGTTATGATTGAATCAACTTTCCTTCATCTGAATTGGATTTAATCTCAAGAGTGTTCTGAATTAATCATAATTATTAATAGAGCAGTTATTGGCTTATTTGGATTATTTACAATAAAATCCAAATCAAAAATGTATTTTTTGGATTTTTTAATAGAATATTACAAGATCTGAAAATCAGATCTAGGATATATAACAATGAGCTTGAGTTGTGATTAGCTATTGATGACCCCAGAGCAGCTTAAGGATTTTGAAAAGGCCAACAACACACTCAGAAAGATTGACAGGCACTGTCAGACTGCCCTAGACTGTGAAGTTTCTCCAGTTTCATGGTTTTATATCTAATACCATGAAATGTCAATGTGGTCAGAGCATGGTTTTAAAAGAAGCCAGAAAAACCAATTTCTTTTGAAAATGCCCAACCAGTGCCTGCAACACTCAGCAGTCTGTTTGTATAGGCTGCTGGCTCCAGGGTAGCACGTTAGAATTTTGGAAGATTATTCACCTGTTATATTATATAGCAGGTAATAATGACTCTAATAAGTTTTTGGTGAAAGAGTTGGAGATCAGTCCAAGTACTTGTACTGACTGGAGAGGTTATTTTACGGAAGTGTGTTCTTTGGTCTCTGCCTGCTCTTTATCTAAGCTTGAAGGACCCGGAAAAGTAGTAGAGATTGATGAGACCTTGCTATCAAAGAGAAAATATCACCAGGTAGATATAAGCCTGAGAATTGGGTCTTTGGAGGTATATATTGTGATTCAATGAAGTCTTTTTCTGTGCCTGTTGAGGACAGAATATCAGATACTCTTCTGGGGCTCATCAAATAGTATATTGCTCCAGGAACAAAAATAATCTCTGATGGTTGGGCATTTTATAGGGGAATCACATCTCTTCCTGGGTTTGACTATGAGCATGACTGGGTCAATCACAATATGAATTTTGTGTGCCCTGAAACAGGAGCCCATACACAAAAGATTGAGGATCACTGGTCTCAGCTCAAAAAAAAGCAAAAGGCAACAAATGGTATTAAGATAGATGTTTCTACCTATATAGCTTGCTATGCCTGGAGATCCCAAGTCACCCATGATACTCCTTTATACTCTCTTCTAGTAGATATTGTCAAGGAGTTTCCACCCAACTCAGTACTGTCTGCTGATGTTCCTTGGAGTCAAAGTTAAATAAAAGGTTTGCCTTTTATACTTTATTTTAATTTATATTTCAATTAATAATAAATCAAAAATGTTATTATCATCAAAATAAATAAAAGTCTATAAAATAGAATTTTTTTAGAATATACAATACACATTTTCACTTCATATTTTTAATATTTATACTAAACTAGTTTTGTGTGTACCTTATTTTCAAAGAAATGGTTCTAAGCAAAATTTAACTCAGATTTTTAAAAAAAACTAATGAATTGATATTGATTAACAATAAATTTGAGTCTAATTTTTTGCATTCAAAGCTGAGTTAATTTTGCTTAGAACCATTTCTTTGAAAATAAGGTACACAAAAAACTAGTTTAGTATAAATATTAAAAATATGAAGTGAAAATGTATCTTTGCTTAAAAAAGTCACTTTTATTATGTGAGCATAAAGTAAATATCTCTTTCTTTTATAATTTTTTGAGCTAATTCTCATTATGTCATCTTCAATTTCTACTTGGAAAAAACCATTTCACAGTAAGCAACTTAAACATCTGAGTATAATTTACCTCTGAATTTAATCCATATATTTTATTGAAAACAGCCCTATAATTTTTCAGAGTGATCTTTTCTTTTCAAAAGCGTTAGAATTACATAAAGACTATGTAGTATTCTTTCAATAGTACACACTTTAACTGAGACAATATTTTTTTCTAGGAACTGGAATATACCATTATGCCATCATTTATAATTTGATTTTAATAAATTTAAACTATAAAATATCATAAATAATGACATAATGTTATATTCTGGTTCCTAGAAATTTTTTTTCTGAATTGAAGTGGGTACCCTTTTACCTATTTCAAAGATATCCTTTTATTTCAATAAAGATAACATTTTCCAAATTTTTATCTTAGCTTGGCTAATATGCTTCACAAAAGAAAATAAAAACACCAGAGTGAGTTAATTTTAATTAAAGTAAATAGTGCTTCAATTGAAAACTAGACTCATATTGAGATAGACAAAGTTGATAGCAAAATTATGTGGATTATAAAATATAGGTACCTGGTAATAGAAAACATATATTTATTTAAGGATTTGCTACATATATATGTTGGAGGATAAAAAATACAGGTCTAAAAAATATTGTTATTTATGTGATTGTAATATCATAAATAGTATAATATAACTATAAAAGGTTAACACTTTATATAACCAAATGACTTTAATTCACTTAGTATATATACTAGTCTTGTTGTTACTTATTTAAATTAAATAATTAGATCTCTTTATTTTAATAAGTAGTGAGTATCTTTATCAACTATAGCAATAAAACTGAAAGTTAAGTTAAAAGGATTATTAAAAGATAGTTCTTATGCTTTTGAAGTTATACATCTTAATATCTAAAAAATTTATTAGTAAATTATATCTGTACTTACCTCCATTGGATTTGAAATAAAAAATTACATATAGGAGGTAATAATTTTAATGGTTTTTATTAATATAATGCAAAAAAGGTTGATAAAAAAGGCTCAGGTTTAAACCCGAGCCTTAGTAAAACAGGTTTTTTTAAATGCAGGAATTATTTTTCATCCAATTTTTTATTAAAATTGGATTTCAGGGCCCCTGTCAACCACCCGAAATTGGGGGGTTGACCGGGCGCAATCTGATTGGCTGGCTTGATGATTAATAATTCAACTCATTATGAGTCAAATCACCAATGCACCAAACCACTCAGCGCTAGTTTCTCTTGCTAAGGAAGTGATGTGGATACCTTAAAAATCTTATTTTATTTTTCAGGCTGTCTTTAGGGATTATTCTTAGCCTTGGTAGTTGTAGTTGGGCTGTATCTGGCCTGGAAGGCCTTAATATTTTATTGATTTGATGACTTTGTTGTAATTGCCATAGTTTTCCTGGGTGTGGCTCGGCCAAAGCGCCGCCACCTGGGGAAACCCAACCCAAAGCCCTGCCTGCTTGCAGCAATTGTAGATTTAAATCTAACAATTGATTGCAAGTAGGTGGTGGCACAGGAAATTGGGTCTGAGTGGGGCGTGGATGCCCCACGCCAAATTTTCCTTTCTCTGACCTGCTGGTCAACAAATCCTGATCTCAAAGGAGGTCAGGTAACAGCTTACAGAACCACCATTGGTAGTATCTGTAAGCTGTCTAAATATTGTATTCAAGGAGGCCACCTCATCAAGATGTACCCAAAGGCTTTAAGTAACAATTGTCCCCACCAAACTACCTTAGTAGTGTGATATTTTACTCTCAATAAATATATTGCCTCAATGAATCACTTATTTCAATATTTATCAATCAGATTTGTAATAACCAGACTGCTAGATTCTTTTTTCTCACCTCTGCAATTTCCTGGTAATCTTTCACTTCCTGCTGAAATGATTCCTGAAACCCGCAAAATTGAATGTGAGCCTATCTACACTGCTGATTCCTTGACGTTGAGCCAAATGAAGGTCTTCCTGATTTACCTGTGCATAATCTTCTGCTGCACCTTTCCTTATTCACTCTTCAAGGGTTATCATTTACAAGTAAACACACATTGTCTCCTCCTAATTGGTAATGTCATCCTAATTTGGGTGTACATTCCCCATTTAATAAATTACAATGAGCTCTTACTCTAATTTTGATATATTGTATGGCCTGCGCATCTTTGTTGTTAGATCATTCTCTTGCATCATGGATATCTTAGTGGTGACTTCCACAATGCTCATTACTTCATTTTGGAGTATTTTTGCAGTGGTTTTCTTTCCCTTGTTATACCCATCCTTTGCAAAGATAGAGATCAGACAACCTCATTGTACTTTACTCTCACGCTTCAAATTCTGGCAGCCTGCCCCTAGCCTTCCATCCCCTTTGTTAAATACTGCCAGAGAAATCTTGGCACTAACTGAGGAATAGACCCAGCATGGTTTCCCTCAGAAGCTTCTCAGCTTCTTACTCAAACAAGCAGAACCTGAATCCCGTGAGTGGTGTTTGTCTATTCTTGACCAAGCACCAAACTCCTTTGATGATGTGTCAACCCTAATTTCTTTGGTGATGTGCCAAGCTCCAGAAACTTCCTCTTTGATTGACTAAAAAACCCTATTTATAAGCTCCCAAGGCCCTCAACCTCTACCCTTGCACCTCAATCAGTTTCAAGCCAATGCCAAGAAGTCATCACTCCCTGAAAGCGCTAAGCTTGTGGCCCTCTATCTCAGCCTTGACCACACTGGTCAAAGTCTGTCACCCTGGTTGCACCCTTCTGCTTCTGTCTCCAATATGATACAGCGCCTCCTGCAAGCAGTCAGGGGTAAGCTAGTGACGTCCCAGCAGCCCACTCAGCCTCTGTTATTGGAGGCTCTTCCCATGTTAAATTACTTGAAAAGTCAACAGGAGCCAACCACTCCACAAGGGCCCATATCCCCTGAGGTTTCTCAATCCCTTGTGACTCCAGCCCCCACTCTGGCTATAGCTCATGTTGTCAGTTCTCCTCCCCAGAGTATTCCTACCCTGGCTGCGCTCTCCTTTTACAATATTGACAGCTTCAGCTCTACCCTGGCAAACTTGAACTCTATTGACTCCCAAGCGCCCACTTCAGGTAACACTACCAATGCCTGTAAACTTATATGCTTCAACCAGAACTTTCCATTGCTATCCACCAAGGCTCAGGCTATAGTGGAGCTCCACGTTGCCACTATGAATAAGATTGCGCCTGCTCCTTGTCTCAAGCCTATTATCATTGAGCCTGTGATTGATCAACCCTTTGTTGCCTTAAATAAAGACATGTTGTCCATTCAGACAGCTCCTCAACTCCAGGTACAAGTTGATTCCAATCACCCCCCTCTATCAAATAAAACAAAGATGGGATATTTTTTGTTTCATTGTTCCTTTGCTTCCAAATCACATCTAACAAAAGCTGTAGCTTTAGTAGATACTGGTGCCACAGACAACTTAATTTCAAAAGATCTGGTTGACAATCTAGGTTTGGAATATAATCCTGGTGCTCTGTGTAAAGGAGGGGCATCCATTGTCTTCCGTTCATTCAGACTACGTCGCCCGTTATCCTTCTCCATCACTGATCATGCCTTTGTTGCTGACTTCACAGTGGCAAAGCACCTGATATACCCGGTGATCCTAGGCATGGAATGGTGATGGGAGAACAATATCACCCTAATCCTCAAAGATAACCTACTGAGGATTGCTCATCCTGCCAGAATTTCCTTGGAGGTACCAATGATCCCGTTTGAGAAAAAAGCCCCTCACATCTCAATCTCAGTCTTAACAACAACAAAACCCGCCACATCATTTGATGTCCTTCCGTTGTGCCTCTCCCACTTGAACGCAGCCTTTGATTCTAAGCTGGCTGATGGTCTCCCTGCACACTCACAATTTGACTTTGAGTTTAAACTCACTGTTGATTTGGTGAAAGTTTCTTCTCCCATCTGTCCCTTGAACTTAAAGGAGGAACAATGCTTAGAATAATGGACAAATGACATGGAAGCTAATGGACAGATCTTTAGGAAATCTTCTCCTATATGCTCTCTACTACTGTTTGTTCAAAAGTCTGATGAATCATTACGCCCCTGCATTGATTTTGGCAACCTGAACAATGTGACTGTACTGGACCCATACCCCATGCCCATTGAGTCTCAGACCTCCAGGGAGGTGGAGAAATCTAGAATCTTTTCAAAGCTGGACCTCTTAAATGCTTTCAACCAGATTCACATCAAAGAAGGTCAGGAATGGCTCACTGCTTTCAGGACTAAGAAAGGCATCTTTCAGTACCAAGTCATGCCCTTTGGTCTAAAAAAATGCCCCAGCAGTATTCCAGAAGATGATCAATGCAGTCTTAGGTGACCTCATTGGGAACTATGCTATAGCATACATGGACAACATCTTAGTATACTATCTGGATAAGGAGTCTAATGCCATCCACCTTTGTGCTATAGTGGAAAGAATCTAAAAGGCCAATCTTGTCATAAAACTAAGAAAATGTGAATTTTTCAAGAGTAAGGTTTCTTTCTTAGGAAATCTGATTTTGGAGAAAGGCCATGCCATTTCCCCTGACAAAGAAGCTGCAATAAAGAATTGGCAGACCCTGACAAACATTAACCAACTCTGCAGTTTCCTGGGAACATGCAACTTCTTGAAACGCTTCACCCCCCACTTGTCAGGAACAGCAGCCCCTCTTTACGCTGCTAGTGGGAGAAGAACTCTGTAATGGTTCACACAATGAATGCTGCGTTTAATGCTGTTAAGAACATCATGTGTTCTGCAACTATGCTTTGCCATATTGATGCCTCCAAACCCTTCATCTTAGCCACAGATGCCACCAAATTTGCCATTGCCTCAGTCCTTCTACAAACTGCTGATGATGGACTAGAATACCCTGTGGGCTATTTTTTAAGAAAAATTAGATATGAAGAGCTCAGCTACATGATCTATGACAAGGAGCTATTAGCAGTAGTAGAGTCTATGAAATACTGGCAGCATCATCCTCGCTCAGACACACACCCATTTACAGTAAGGACAGACCACAGAGCCCTACTGTATTACCAGGAACCACATCTCTTAACTGAACGTCAGACCAGATGGTATGAAGTCCTAGTCAAGTTCAAATTCCAATACAGGTTTATCAAGGGTATTGATAATCATCTGGCAGACTCCCTCAGTCACAACCCAGCATCCCTTCCAGACGTTAAGGCTGAACAAGAATTTAATACAAAGGTCATGATTCCCCCCAGAGCCATTCTATCCTCTCCTCCCATGGAAACAATCTGTACCCTAAGTATCCAAGAACCTGCCAACCCAGATCTGGTAGCTAGAGTCAAGTTGCTGCAACCTTTAGACAAATGGTACCCCCAGTTGTTTAAGTTGGCAAGTCAATCTACTCCCCACACCTGCTACTGTTCTGAAGACAGCACCATACTTCAGAATGATTGCCTGTGCGTACCTGATGGTGATATTTGCCTGGAAGTCATCAAGGACCATCATGACAACATATTGGTTGGTCACTAAGGGAAAAATAAGACCATAGAAATAATCTGTAGACAATTTGATTGGAGAGGTCTCACATCAGACCTAGCTAAGTACTTGAAGGGCTGCATGGTTTGTCTAAGGGCAAAGCCCTCCCATCTCAAACAGACAGGTCTACTGGTACCCCTACAAATTACAAATAGGCCATGGAAATCTCTGTCTGTTGATTTCATAGTAGAACTTCCTCCATCAAACGGTTATGATGCAATCATAGTAGTAGTAGATTGTTTTACAAAGATGAGTCATTTCATCCCCTATCAAACCACAATCACATCAGTCCAGATGGCCAAACTGTTTGTCAACAATGTCTTTGCCCACCATGGAATCCCCCAAGAGATCATAAGTGAAAGAGGTCCCCAATTAACAGCACAATTCTGGGAGGAATTCTCCAGACTCCTAGGCATCAAGTTAGGCTGATCAACAGCCTACCACCCCCAATCCAATGGCCAGACAGAGAGGGTGAATCAATGTTTGGAAACATTTCTTAGATGCTAATCTAACGCTGAACAAGATAACTGGTCCCAAAACATACCAATGGCCCAGTTTGCTTACAACAATGCCCCACGGTCCTCTTCTAATGTCTTCCTATTCTTTGCAAATTATGGAACAACCCCCAATGTAACTTTGGCTCACTATCAGGTAGCAAAGTGGAATTTGCATCCTCACAGGCAGCATCTTTAAAAAGAATCCATGAAGAAATCAAAGTGTCCTTGACTCATGCCGTGACAACTTACAAGGCTTATGCAGACATGAAAAGAAGAGAGGATCCAGCATATAAAATTGGTGATCAAGTACTGGTTGACTCCTGGAACATGTGACTAAAAGTACCCTGCTAGAAGCTAGGTCCCAAAAGAGTAGGTCCATTAAGAATCTTAAAGAAGATTGGATCTTCAGCCTACCAACTGGACCTCCCTCCCTCCTTCCACATCTTCAGCACATTCCATGAATGCCTAATAGCCAAGTATGAAGGTCCCCCCTGTATCTACTCCTGACCCCATAATGGTGGATGGACAACTGGAATATGAACTGGAATCAATAATTGCATCCAAACTATCTTGCAAGCGCCTGCACTACCTAGTAGCCTGGAAGGGATACCCAGCCTCAGAAAACTGTTGGATGCCCCATCACAACCTCACTCACACCCAAGAAATGCTCTAGGAATTCCACAAGAACAATCTCCAAGCAGTAGGTCCAGTAAAGGTCACCCTAGCTGCCATGAAACTCCCTCCTGCCCACAAGAACTATGCATTAGCAGCTCTCCCAGGAGGCGGGAAGTCCCCATTACCAAAGAAGGAGAGTAATTTCATGGCCATAGTTTTCCCAGGTGTGGCTTGGCCAAAGTGCCGCCACCCAAGGAAACCCAACCCAAAGCCCTGCCTGCTTGCGGCAATCATAGATTTAAATCTAACAATCAATCACAAGTGGGTGGTGGCACAGGAAATCAGGTCTGAGTGGGGCGCAAATGCCCTACACCCAATTTCCTTTCTCTGACCTGCTGGTCAACAAATCCTGATCTCAAAGGAGGTCAGGTAACAGCTTACAGAACCACCATTGGTGGTATCTGTAAACTGTCTAAATATTGTATTCAAGGAGGCCACCTCATCAAGATGTACCCAAAGGCTTTAAGTAACAATTGTCCCCACCAAACTACCTTAGTAGTGTGATATTTTACTCTCAATAAATATCTTGCCTCAATGATTCACTTATTTCAATATTTTCCAATCAGATTTGTAATAACCAGACTGCTAGATTCTGCTTTCTCACCTCTGCAATTTCCTGGTAATCTTCCACCTCCTGCTGAAATGATTCCTGAAGCCCGCAAAATTGAATGTGAGCCTATCTACACTGCTGATTCCTTGACGTTGAGCCAAATGAAGGTCTTCCTGATGTACCTGTGCATAATCTTCTGCTTCACCTTTCCTTATTCACTCTTCAAGGGTTATCATTTACAAGTAAACACACATTGTCTCCTTCTAATTGGTAATATCATCCTAATTTGGGTGCACACACCCCATTTGATCAATTACAACAAGCTCTCTCTCTACTTTACCCTGACA